>JBCAUA010392205.1:0-18217 GCA_038406235.1 Peronia verruculata | reverse complement strand
AGATAGATAGATAGATAGATAGATAGATAGATAGATAGATAGATAGATAGATAGATAGATGGATGGGTGGGTGGGTGAGTGGATGGATAGATGGATGGATGGATGGATAGGTAGGTAGGTAGGTAGGTAGGTAGGTAGGTAGGTAGGTAGGTAGGTAAGTAGGCAGGTAGGTAGGTAGGTAGGTAGGTAAGTAGGTAGGTAGGTAGGTAGGTAGGTAGGTAAATACATACATACATACATACCTACATAATACATACATTACATGCATACATACACACATGCAGACAGACAGACAGGCAGACAGACATAGTTATATAGATGGATATATAACTGATGGATGGATGGATGGATGGATGGATGGATGGATGGATGGATGGATGGATGGATGGATAGCAAAGAGAGTGAGAGAGCCCACAGATAAATCTGACGACAGTACTGCCAAAAAAAAAAAACTTTTTTTTTTTGCACATCACAAGATACTTGTATATCCATTGGCGCTGTAATATTGGGATTCATTAACAGATCCCTCACAGGCTATAGATCTGTACACGGGAAACATTTACACCACCTGTGCACAGGTCAACAGTATTTCAATATGACATCCAGCGTCTGTGATCGATGATGTGCTTACAGGTCAAGCGTGAATCGAGAGATCATATGACATTTTTTTTTCTTTTTTGCATATTAATTTGAACCTAGCTCGCTATTACTAACGAAATGAAGGAGAAGGAATTACACTTTGATGTGTGAAAAAAAAAAAGGTAGAAAGTCTTCCGTTTTTGTAGTGACTAACCAAAAATATTGTGAAAGTGATACATGTATGTTCTTCCACTAATTTAGTGAAAACTAGCCCTTCACACTTTTAATAGGATAGGAGATCGTTGTGCTCAGTCCTATTACTTCCCTTTACCAGACAAAAGAAGGATTGAAGATGTAGTGTAAAAGAGGGACAAAATGTCTTTTCTGCCCTTTGCTTGACACATACGTCAACGGAAAATTCCAGGGAAATAAAATGGTGTGAAGGGAATCTTTTCTTATTATTATTAATTTGTCAGTTTTTGGGGGGCAATCAATATTTCGAATAACAAGATGTAAAGTGATTTTTTTTTTTTCCTCTTCACACTGCTTGCTAAGCACCGCTTTTGTCTGGTAAGGGGAAGTAAAAAGGCTGATCAAAATGATCTCCCCTTTACAGAAATCCTTCTTTTGAGAGGGGCAGAAAATCTGTGAAACGATCGCCCATTCATTTTCACCATTCCTTAAGACTTGATCTTTCGTCACTTCCACATGTAGAGTGTAGGAATCGGGAAAAAAATCTTTGATATTCGCATAGAACATCAGTTGGTTAAGTAATTAAAGACTGTTTACGAGCTGTTACGGCCACATGATAAAGAAGGAAGGCACAGGTCAACATAAATGATTGCCACAAATCTTTTCCGAAGATGTGCGAAACTTTTTTTTTTTAATTAATTTTTTTTTTTTTCAGCCATTTTCCTACTGTTATGATAAGTTTTATTATTATTGTTATTTTTCTATGCCGGGTTTATGGAGTCGTCATAGTTCGGGGTATAGACTCTAGACTACATGTATTACTTTTGAATTCATTCTGCAAATTTTAAAATATTATCTAAGTGCAAGCGTCAGAATGACCAGGAGAAGACCACATATATGACGTCATACCCGAAAACCGGGTATGACGTCATCGATATCAATACTTGCGAGGCCTTTGTATATATATATATACAGAGAGAGAGAGAGATTTATGTATTTATTTATTTATTTATTATATTGATATTGTCCATTAGTTTTGTTTACACCTTTCAGTCACCTATGGACAGCTGTTTCGCTAGCAAAAGCAAACAAAAGAGCTCACATTTTGCAAATTGAATGTTAGATGAGTCTCCGGTCGACAGTTTCACGACCCCGCTGTTACCTACACTATTGTTAACTGAAGCCTAGACTTTGCTTACAAAGGCCTCGCAAGTATTGATATCGATGACTTCATCCCCGTTTTCGGGGGAAAACACGGAAGACAAAAACAAACTGCTTTGGGCTGTCGAAACAAACCTGTCAAAAATCCCAAGTTCAAGAAGCCATCGCTTTTTTATCATTATGTCAATGGTTTTTTGATAATGGTATCATTTCATCTGAAGCAACAACAAACAGAAACTAGGCACAAGTAGTTGATGTTGCATGACCATTGTAAGGCAATGCGTGCCCGAAAAGGATTGGTGTAGTTACTACTGTGCTGGAAGCTGAACATGCTGACATGCAGCAAGGAGCTCTATCCCTCCCGGTAATGGCTTACATCATAGCGCTTGTCAGCTTTACTGGCCAGCCTGGAGAATCAGATAATCAGCTATGTTTCTCCGTTACTCAATCTGTAACTGAAAACAATCAATAAGTCTGTGGGCATCAACTCTTTTCCCTCCTCCTGGCACTCAATACAAGAATCAATTATCGAAGAAATAAGCCGGACGTCGAAGGGCAGTGACTTTGCTGACCAGCCAGTTGCTCATTCCACCAACCAACCAACCAACCAACCAACCAACCAACCAACCAACCAACCATCCAACCAACCAACCAACCAACCAAGCAAGCAAGCAAGCAAGCAAGCAACCAACCAACCAACTAACTAACCAACCAACCAACAATCAACCAACCAATCAACCAGCCAACCAACCGACGGACGAACCAACCAAACACCCAATCGATCGACCGACCGACCGACCAATAAACCAACCAACCAACCCCCCGCTAACCAACCAGCCGACCATCAACTGACCAACCAATCAACCGATCAAATTAAATGAGCAAAGAAAATAACGTACAGATAGGAAACTGGACAACTAAGGGGGTGGCCGTGGCAGTTAGCTCCAGTTCCATAGTCAAAACAACTCTCGTCGATGAGGTTATGAGTTCAGTTCGTAGGTCCTTTGGCTGGGGGAGATGAAAGGATGTGAAAATCAAAACCTGCATTTTATCAGTGACTCCAGGGTTCTTCTCTGGCTTCCTCTGGATAGGGAAGCCCGGCGTCTAGCCTTCTGGGTTAAGAGTGAATATATTTCGGAGGTCCCGTGTGTACGTTACGCAAGTTAAAGAACCCCTGCCAGTCAAAATTCGATGAAGAGCAGGCGAAGTGCTGGAAAATTGATTAATTCCAAATTTCTAACCGTAAAAATTCTTACTAAACTCAGACAGTCACTTAAAGCCGAGAAAATCCTACTTTCTTGGGATTGAAAGGCTTAAGAAATACAACAACAACCAGAGGGGTAAAACCAGACCAATACAGTTACAGTGCTCCAACATGCAACTACTGCAATAGATCATGGTCATCGAACACGAGCAGATTCAATCACGTAAGATATTGTAGGAAAAAGAGAGGAGAGTCATTCTAAGTACAGGTATGTACGTGAACATGTAGAAGTGGACACAAAGTACAGACTGTTTCAGTGAGCCATATTTTCAGCCAACTAGGCTGCTTTCTTTTGACAGTAGGTTGACTTTAAAGGTCTAGGGCAAACATTACAAAGAAGAACAAACAAAAAAAGAAATGATTTCTTTTTTTATCTGAAACATGTGATGCTAAATAATGAGAAAAGTTATTATTATATGTTTTCATTATTGCCCTGAAGAAGAGTCAAGTTGGCTCGAAAATTTGGCAGAGAACATCACAATCAAGTTATAGATTTCTGTGTTATTTGTTTTTCTTGAATTGTTTTGCTAGTTGCCGGTCTGGCAGTTCTATTATGTTTTGATAAATGGATATGATATCCATAATTAACTTGGGATATTCAAATGTTGCACTTTTAAAAAGTATTAATGCTAACTGTTTTCTTACAGGAGACAACGCGCAACGAGAGTGTCAGAGATACCCAAATCTCTTGATTCCTCACCCAACTGTGTGCCAGCGATACTACAACTGCTCCCTTACTTATAAACAACACCCATATCTGGACCAGTATGAAGACGAGTGTCCCTATCCTGAGCTCTTCGATGTCCTGGAAAAGAAATGCAAATCTTATAAGGACGCCCAGTGTGGACCTGTGAGAAACACCGTCGGCAAAGCTCCCTGTAAGTGACAAATTTACATTGATTAGTACAGAACTACTCGTTTGCTTGTTAAACTGAACTTGCAATTTCAAAGAATGAACGGCGCCTATGTCAAGGCAAGAAGCAGCCCATCCCAAGTCAATAAAACAACGCAACAATAAAAAAAAAAAAAAAATGGGGATTTTCATCCTTGCACTGGCAAGCAAAATGTAAATATACCTTACAGTTAAACCCTAGGCGTATGGACGCCTAGGTTAAACCCCATGTTTATGTTATTATTATGATATCTCGTTTCGATGTGTTAGTCTACATGCTTATTAATTCTACGCCTGCTAAACTTTTTAAGATCACTTAACGAATTCTCAAAGAAGTTCCAACGAGAAATGAATTATGTATCTTAACTGGGTTTACAATTTGTCTTATCCACAGAGATACTCATAATAACCCCGGGATCTTATCATGTATTGAAGTTTATACGTAATGATTTTTTTTTTCTTTCTATAGTTCTAAGAATTGCTCAGCACGATGAAAACAATCTCGAATAAATTGAATAGACCTAGAAATGGAGCATTGTCTTGAAATTTTAGGCAGACTGTATAAATAGTTTAGACAGGCTGCTTATTTATTTAAATATACTCTTCCTCATCAATATTAGGTGAAGACAATCCGAAAATAAGCTGCTTTAGTTCGAAATGTTTACTTTTTTGTTTCTTGTCAAAACACACTGATCAGCTGAGTATGATACTATTTTCAGGTGAATATCTCAAAAACATCTGTCCTGTAGCCCACTGTGAACCATGTGTCAGTAGACTACCTTCTTGCGTTGGTCTGACAAATGGAAATCATGTAAGCCAGTGATTGTTTTTTTTTTTAAACATACTTTGCCAGAGACTTCCAAGCTAAGTAAAAGAATGATCAGAATCTTTTAAAACTGTATATTAGTTTACTAGGAAAAGACATTGGTAGTGGATTACAATCCAGGGGTCTCTGAACAGGTTAAGTAACCCGATTAATTGAAGGCTAGCCATAAATCGTCACCCCAGAATTTAATCGCTCTAAACTGCAATGATTTTGTGATGAAAATAATGAGGACAATTTTATTTTGAATCAAAGACATTATGATGATCGGATGATCCCTGTTGAACTTTGCCGGTATGGCGATTTGTATGAGTTTTCTTAATTTTTTTTAAGGCTATAATGTTAAGTATCTTTCTCATGAGAGTTCATTGTGATGAATGTTTGTTTTATTATTTGCGTTTAAGACATCAAGCACACTTTCCTTGAGTAACGTTCAGTTTTAATCATCCAAAATACCAACATTGAGGTGCGCATGCTTGCCATAAATTTTACGTCCTGGGGCAGTATCTGTTTGATTTATTTTTAAATAATCTCCCACGAGGGCTGTGGGTCGTCTTCTAGTAATTCGGTTGAATAAAGTTTTAAAAAGTAGACAATTGACTAGTAGTTTTGGCATGATAACATTTTCAGTCTGATCGATGTAAAAGTCAGTTGCACTATAAACAATGCAGTGGTGTTTAAGGGATTTAGAATTCTTTAAAAATATCGCATTTCGGTTTTGTCTTTCTAACAAAGATAAGTAAAGGCATGTAATAACAGTTGTGTCCGATCAACGTTAACGTCATTGCTTTCATTGCAGGAACCCAGCTTGTTACATACACGTATTCGGAAATAAAAAATTTGACTGTAGCAATTTTATGTCGTTTACAACTGAATGCCCCTACATTGTGAGATCAGACATTGTGTACAGAATAATCCTGTGAGATCGTTAAACATCTTCATAGCCTAATCTCAGTTCTCCTTGAAGTCGTTATCCGGCATTTGCTGCTACTGCAATAAGTCAGTTGCACATCCCTCAATTATTGTGGCCTTAACATAATAACCAGTGCAGGCAGCCAAATTTCTCTCTTTGTTAGGTTTCGTGAGTTATAAACAAATATGAATAAAAACAAATCATTCTCGCTCATACTTTTTTTCCACGTTTTGTTCGCATATTTCAAGTAAAGTATGATCAGGAGAAAAATACCTTTTCATTACATAAAGGACATTTGTAAATTTGTAATGAGTATGTTTCAAATAAAGAAACCTAAACCGATTTTTTTTTCAATGTTTGTTTAAGTTCAGCAACGTGAAGATAATTTACTTGACAGAACAAAGTGCCTGTAATGTGCTGTGTTTAATACAATTATCATGGATCTGTTTTTGTTTGTTTGTTTTCCAGGAAAATGCTGGTAGACTCTGGACCCCATATTACATTGTGTGTGAAAATGAGCGGACTGTTGGAGCCAATCTGCTCTGCCCCATCCACACTCTTTCAGACAGTTATGCTTTTTTCTCTCCTGACAAGAAAGCCTGTTTGCCTGTTTGGGAGATTCCACCTGTACATGGCGGACACGCCCCTAGTTGTGACGGCAAATCTCCCGGACAGTATCGTGCAAATGAGAGACCGGACGTTTTCTACACTTGTCCAGGAGCAAAGGTGGACTATTGTGGCGTGGGGTCTGTTTTCAATGAAAGCACTGGTCAGTGCGAATAAATGTTGACCACTTTCCTTTTCTTCAGTATTAAATCACTTTTTATTATGTAAGTAAATATATTGTATTGATGCATTAAAAGAATGATTAAATAAAACGAAGATTGTGTTAAAACTTATTGTCCAAATATTCTGTTTGTCTCAATTTCTGTCTTTTTGACTTTGGTAGCCTCTTCATCTCTATGCTCTATCATGATATCTATGTGTGGACTATGTCTCCTTCTTCTAGTCAAAAGCAAATATCGAATCCAGCTGAATAAACGCCCAAGTTTTGAATCTAAATTAACCGAAGTTTAATGTTATCCCAAAGGCTTCGCTGTGACAAATTACCAGAAGACCTACATATTATGAACAAAGAATGCAAAAAAGTGTGCAACCAAAATTTATTAAAGATTGACATCAAATCAATTAGGAGTAAAAATATTCACTGTAGGAGAAAAATAGTGTATTCTTTATCCATACCTAAGAACATGACGAGTTCTAAACAAGATATTGACAGCTAAAAAATAAAAATCACACTGGTCATCAAAGATTTTGCCACCAGGCAAATACTATGCTTACTTTATGATATTTGGTACGTTGCTTTCAAATCTGAAAGCCGTTTTCTCCTGACACGTCACATTTCTTAGTTATTGGCCATTTTAAGTCTCAAAATTGAAAAACAAAAAACATTTTTATGCAATATTGAATACTCATTTTATCCAGTAATACCTCCAACTGTAAAATGAACATAGGAATGATACAATTATTAAAATACAGGTATGATATAATGCAATGAATTTTTTAGGCCTGAGAATCATGTTCATTGATGCAGTTAAGCTGATGCAGGGTGGTATATTGAAATAGAATAGTCCTACTATTTTATTGTTGCCACATTGTAGTTGAGAGATGTCAGCTCTCAAAGCTCTACCTCATTATAATGTTGTTTCCTCTTTGATAAGAACATACGCACTGGATTGAGAGGCTGTGTACATCATCCTGACAATTTTTGCTGCATATGTGGAAATTCACTCCACAAGATCATTGCAAAAAGCTGACAAGTATAGTGAAACTTGGACAAAGACATTAGTTTTTTTTTGTTTTTTTTGTTTTAATGTTTGGGCATTATCATGTCCCAAACAAATGGAGACTTTTTATAGATTCAATCGAGGCACATCTAAAAGCTGTACTGTTACACAATGACCAAGTTAAACTTTCTGTGCCATTGGCGCATGCAGTGGTTTACAGGAAACATGAATCAATGGACCTTCTTCTTCGAGTGTGCCAATACGCAAAACAGAACTGGAACATTTATGGTGACCTCAAAACAATGTCTTTAGTTCTTGGACTGCAGACAAGAATAACCAAAACATAATGTGCGTTCCCGGTGCCTTTGGAATAGTTGTGATAATGCCAGTCATTGCATCAGTAAACAATGGCCAGAGAAGAGTGAAAATATGGTTGGCAAGTGAAATGTTCAGCATATGCTTCTAGTATATCCACAGAAAACGCTCCTGGCCCTGCTTCACATAAAAGTTAGATTAATAAAGAACTTTTTTCTAATGACGGACAGAAACGGAGATGGCCTTCAGGATCTCAGAAAAAATTTGGAGGCGACAAATGTTAAGTGAAACTGAAAAAAGGTATGGTTTTTGAAATTTGTGGATTGTTGGCTCATTTACGAACAAACCAAATTCACTTGAACATGCATTTAGGAAGCATTTTCTTTGTTTGTGGAGGATTTGTGGGAAATTACAGTGGACAACTTTTCTGACTTAGTGGAAAACCTGTTGAAAACATACTGTCAGTTGGGAGCTCGAATGCCTCTTAAAATGCACTTTCTGCATTCGCATCTTGACTTTTCTCCTTCCAGTCTTAAATGTCAGTGAATGAACATGGTGAACGGTTTCACCAAGATATTACGGTGATTCAAAACAGATATCAAGGCAAGTTTAACCCGAATATGAGGGGACATTACCTTTGGCCCCTTCAACGCAGAACGAAAATTCCACACACGCGAAAGTACAAGAGCTGCTAATGTGTAAGTTCTAAAATTGTTTGGATAAATAATCTACGGGCTCTTTTACCAATTTTTTAGCACTTTGAAATGTCTTAAACAGTGGTTAAAATGTATCTAAGGTTCACTTTCATTCTCAGCGATACTCCTATGTCATATGTTACTAAATGAAAATGAGAACCATAAATATCATAAAAACCTGACGTGATGTTGGCTAAAATCTGATTTCAGACCTGCAATCAGCGACCCATAATTACCTTAGAACACATAATGTTTTCCAAGTGGCAGGCAAAAAATTGAAATTTATTGACCAGTGTTATCAGAGGGATAGATACCTTAATTATGCCAAATGTAAAGTAACCACAGTATGATTAGTGAGCCTAAAAGATTCAGAATTACTAGTAAGGTAAAGACGTGATTTGTATATGATCGTGTTCATCTTCGTAGCAATACTTTATATTAATTTATAAATCAGGCATATGAGATAGCACAAACTGTAGCTTTATTAAGACATGTACAATTTGTTATGAAATATTGCATTTCATACATTACTAGCTAAGGAAAGAAAAAGAAGAAGAAGAAAAAAAAAAAAAGACAACGAATTCCTCATATGTTTAAGAGGGAAAGATATAAATGCATCTGCCTTTATTGGGTACCACCAACTCTGAGAGTTCAGCTTAACTCGAAAGGAAACAAAGTGATCTGCATAATTATCATTACAAATACTTATAAAGCTACCTTCATAATGCTCAGCGAAGTCACTTCTAGCCTTGCCTCCTCTACTGTATTATTTTGCTCAGTCTGTCTATTGAGATAACCACCACGACAGGAGGTTGAAAAGCTTATAACAAAATCGTGAGTCTGATATCTCTCATCTCTCTCTCTCTCTCTCTCTCTCTCTCTCTCTCTCTCTCTGTTCTGATGACTTCTCTCTACCTTTACTTCTCGCTCTCTTTCTCCACCTTACAACCAGTTCTTGTCTCTTTATCCGTCCCTCCACCCATTTTGATACTGCCAACCCGTTCTATACTATTACAATGTCAACGACATATAAAAACAGATCTAGATATTTATAGATACAGTTATATAGATATATATTAGGACTGTTTCAATGTCAACAATTCTGGAATGAAATATTTTTTTAATCTTTCTATCGAATAAAGCGATTTCCCCTTAGGTGTCATTGGCTTCACAGAAAGTTAGTGAGTCACTCTGTCGCTGAATCAGTTCAAAATTAATACACATAAAGATTTTCACACAGGGCTTAAATAATCTTTATAGTAGAGTAGTGGTAATTGCGCAGTAAAAGAAACGGAAATCTACCTGATAAAAGTGAATTATTGGCGCTATTGTTTCTTTACATTTTACGGTATCTAATCGAAGAGTCTGATTTTGAATAAGTCGAAAGAGGCAAATTAGCTATTCGTTTGGAAAAAGCGGGGGCTTATTTTCATGAATCTCTGAGATAACGTTGAATATGAAAGCAACGAGCAAATTAAAAAAAAAATAATAAAAAAATAAACCTCACGAATAAATAAAAACAAAATGAATAAATAAATAATTCATAAGGAATTCATATAAACTGAGTATCATACACATTTCCATTACTTGTTTTCATTTGTCTATTCACTATTAGACACTGTTACGAGCAAGGGAAAGTAAACAACTGTGATAAAATCAAGTCATCACTTTTCCCTGCTATTTTGCAAAGCACTACATTCACTGGCCAGGTATCAATTTCCAAACTGGTTTAAATGTTACTTACTTTAACGTGTGCATAATATTATGTGTGGGCGTGTTCACATGTGTGGGGATTATGTGTTTGTGTATGTGCCTTTGCGTATGAGTGTGTGTCTGCAAACGACTACGTTTCAGGCTCCATCTTTTGTTTTGCCTCCCCCCCCCCCCCCACCTCACCCTCCTTCAATTTTTAAAAACATTTCTACTATAATCTTTTATTATTATGTTCTTGTTGTCATTGTAAATAAGACAAATGTTGAAAATATCTCAACAAAATGCACCGCGACCTTTCTCTTTACCGTTTCACAACTTGAATCTCTCCAAATATTAGATCAGGATGTGAATAATTCTGAAGATTAAGCAAGGCTTTCTGGATTTAGTCACGTGCCCAAGAAATAAGAAAACAACTTTTCTAGAAATGAATGAATGTGTGCGGAAGGAATCTTCTGGCGTCAGGGTGAATGAGCAGCTTTGGTGGAGCAAAATGTAGAATGGTTTTCTTTTCCATTACCTCCCCTATTTTTTTCATGGATGTGTATCTGACTCTGTTTAATATTGAATTATAGCTTGATGGCAATGTCTACTGCCGATACTTCACGACAGAAACTGAGTCTCACGCAGTCTTCTTTCTATTACGGCCATTTTGACGACTGAGCGTGTTCTTCTAACTAGCCTTAAAGCAGTCAATACTACACGCTATGTCCACTTGGACAAATCGGAATTGACTTGGAATCTTCAGCGCTGTGTGCCCACATAATCATTTCCGAATGGATAAGTCTGAGGTTAAGTAACATCTTGAGAGCATCTAAGAAGAGAGAGAGGTGGACAGAGATTGTTGCCATGTCAACTTTGACGTTCTTTCAATCCAGCTGGAAGACTGAGAGATAGATAATGATAATGATGTCACTCTTAGACCGAAAATACACTGGTCCGACAATCTGGCAGAAATCGGCGACAAAGTCAGAAATTGAAGAGATGCAAGAAGAAAAATGTAGACAAAATGGACGGTGTAATTATAGTCACCTCAGACTGTCGCCGACTGACAGAAGTCAGTTGGATTGAAGTACCGTACGGCATTTTCCATTTTCTTCGATTTGGCGGACGAACTTTACTCATATGTCTAGAAATAGCCCGGTCAGGGCCTACAATCCCCCCCCCCCCAAAAAAAAATTGAAACCTTTTATTTTTCATCAAATGTTTATTTTGATAAAGGGTTTGAAATCAGAGACCCAAAATCAGGTATAGGTGCGAAGAGTTTTTCGATTTATTGCCTATAAAGTGGATTTTAATTATTATTGTTTTAAAAATTTTACTGCGCCTAATAGAAACGATGGCGATAGTCTGTCGGATTCGCTTTGTTTGCGTTTTCCTCCGACAGCCGCTTACCTTTTGGTGACTGCTAATCGGCCGGACTAGTATGTTTTGGGCCTAAGAGATAATTATAAAAAGGTTATATAATATACTAAACGAACAAAAAAGACTGGCAACATGCACACCTACATATATTCATTTAATCTGACCAATGTAAATCAGAGGGTGTAAAATTTTAACTGAACTTTTTCTTTCCTTTTTAAAAAAAAATTGAAAATCTTCTCCTATAAAGTAAATCATTTAATTAACATTTTCTATCGTGTACAGCAATACCCTATATACATTTTATATGTTTGCTATATTGCCCTGAAAAAGAACTAAAATTAAGCTTGAAATTTTGGCGAATCTGATCGACATCTACTTATTCATATGGTTTCCTGTTTGTTCTAAAGTATTTGAGTAGTAACCGGTTAGGCAGTCGCCTAAGTTTCAGGATATTGAAAAAAAATATATATATAATGATGGTAGTGATAATGATGATGATGATGATGATGATGATGATTGTTTTGTTAGTCGCCGGTGAGACAGTTTTATTATAGTATATAAAATGATGATAATAATGATGATGGCTGTTTCTTCGCTTGCAAAGATCAATCAGAATAGGTTGAAATTGAATCCAGGCGACATGCTCTCAAGTGGCTGTACAAGCCATATCTGGACTTGCAGATTCTGGGGACAGTTTGGGCACATAAAGTCATGGTTGTCCGTTGCAGGTTGGCTGGAAGATTTTTTACTTCGCTGACGCTTTTCTTCAGATGCAGCTTTTCTTGACTCCTCAAAGCTCTCTGATGGGGATTTGATGGTTGTCTATTAGCCAGTCTGTCTTCCGCCAGCTGTTCCCATTCTCTGTGGTCGATGCCAGCCTGTGCTTCAGCTGGTCCTTGAAACGTTTGCGAGGGGCCTCGCGCCCACGCTGGCTTGGCGAAACTCACCCTACACGACAGGTATTGGTATCCTGGAGTCCTCCATACGTGACACACTGGTCATTAGCATTGTCTCAATGTTTGTCATGTTGGCTCTGTCAAGGACTTCCTCGTTGGTGAGGTAGTCCTGCCACTCAATGTCCATAATGTTACAGAGATATCACTGGTGGAACCGCTCAGCTGAACTTTATTTGTTTCCTGCACAGGGCCAAGACTTCTGATCGGTAGAGAAGAGTGGTGAGGACCACTACCCTGTATACTTTGATCTTGGTGTCCAAGCCCAGTGAGTGGCTTCTCCACACATGTTTTTTTGCAGGCGTCCGAAAGAACTGCTGGCTTGGCGATCCGGCTATCGACAGCTTTCGCTGTGGTGGCATTGTTAGAAAGGATGCTTCCGAGGTATGCGAAGTGCTTCACTGCATTGAAGAGGTATCAATGTCATAAAGGGATAGGTAATAGGTAACTACACACCCCAGACAAAACGCTCCGATTTTCTCCGTCCCTGCCACATAAGCCGTGTATCTTCTCAAGGAAAAAAATGTGATGGCATGCGTTATCTTGGGACAGGACTACATTGGGACAGAATTGTTGCGATAGGCCATACCTTGACTATACATACCCTTCCCTTGCACTGGGACACAAGTGAACTGTAGGGGCCAGAGCTCAAATATTCCCACAAAACCACCGTCCAGTCCGAATGAAATCATGTTCTGTTTCTTATGTGGTTTAATACTCTATCTGAAAATTATTACAAGGATGGAAAACACACACACACACACACACACACACACACACACACACACACACACACACACATCAATATTCAGATCAATAGCAACAACACATAATAATAATTTTTTTAAAGCTGCATTGTACAAATAAAGTCCCTTTCCGAGTACTTCATGAGACAACATATACAAGAGTTTATTACGTGTTTTACTGGATAGCGAGTAGAGAGGACTGCGGCCTGATTGTGAGGTGATCGTGTTTGGAAACGTCTCCTGTGGGACAAACCAACCAGATCCGCTTTGCCAGTCATCTCAACGTCCGGATATCAGAAACCATCCCACCTGTCAAATATTTACCACCCATGTGGTGAGGGGATAAAAATCACTGTCACTGCCCAACCAACCTATGACGTCCTCCAAGAAAAATCCTGGTTTACAACTACTAACTACAGCTATTGGCTGTAGCTTTCAATTTTTTTTTTTCAGCACGCTTGCTCATGCATGACTTCATGAAAGAAAAGTGGGCCGAAACATGAAAAGTCGTATTTAAGGAAACTTATATATAAGGTGGATGGAACTAGACTCCTCTCATGTCAATTTTCGGCTATCAGATAAATGCGTGACTCTACCATAATTCATAGTGAGTAGAATGTTCATGATCTTATCAGTGTCTTTTTCTATTTTTATTTCAATATATTGTAATGTTAGAATTGGTGCCTTTTTTCACTTATACTTACATTTTTTTTTCTACATTCGGCCGCCTCTTTCCTTTCAGATCTTTATCATTTACGATTGTGTTAATAATCACTCTCTCTTCGTTGATCATCACCAGGAAAAATAAATTACGCTCGTATTTGCCATCATCGTTATCATCAACAGAGATGGCTATATTTAAGTTTTTGCAGTTCGAAGGCCTCTCTGATTGTGGGACCGGACACTGTTTAAATCGTTGTCATCTATTAACTAAAATATCCCAATGTTGTCAACAGATATGTATCTGACACTTCTACTATGCACCTTGACCACGATGGTATTCGCCACTGTTCCCAACCAGTGCCCTCAGCCCACCCCACAGAACCCCGCACCTCCTGCATTCTATTACGGCCACCCTGACAACTGTACCCTTTACTTCACTTGTGCTCATGGAACTCCTTATCTTATGCAATGCCCATCGGGACGGACATGGAGTGACTTCTTCCAGACCTGTGTTGGTTTCAACACTCACTTCGATACTTGTACACGTACGTCAAACTGCGAGGTTAATTGTATTCATGCACATTCCACGTTCAACCTCCTGTTGTGGTTGTTCTTATCTTTATCTTGACATCCTGAACATATTTCGCTATTTTCGTGATCCTAAGATTTCTTTTCCTTGTGACGATATTCAAAATATAAATAACAAGTAAAGTCTGATTTCCCAGAACTCTTATGACATTTTGAATGTCACATGAGGTCTTCTTATATTAGCAACATAAACCTCCCTCTGCTAATATGTGATTGTAGCTGATTTCACATAGGACGAGGAATCACCACTTGTCAGAAGAAATATCACGGACATGAACCACAGTGATAATGAAATGACCATTATAGCGATAAAACAAAAACGGTTAGGCGAGCATAAAAGACGTTACAGATCTCACATAGACTTTATTAAATCTGATTGTCGAAATTTATTATTAACATTCAAATGATGTATGACCTAATATCCCTGCACAAAATTCTAAGAAAGCTAGGATCATATATTTACCGTTTAAAAAAACAGAATCCCATATATACTTACAGGAAACAATGCAGAGCGAGAGTGTGGAAATAATCCTGGTATATTGATTCCTCATCCAACTGTGTGCCAGCGGTATTTCAACTGCTCGCTTACAAAAGAGCAAGATCCTTATCTTCCAGGACATCTTGGTGACTTTGAAGACGAGTGTCCTTACCCTCAGCTCTTTGATATCCTGGAAAAAACCTGCAAGCCATACCAAGAAACTTATTGTGGACCTTTAAGGAACACAGTAGGCAAAGCTCCTTGTATGTAAATCATTCACATTTAAAATCCTAACCCTGTTATATAATACACAATGCAGTAATACTACGTCCTTAAATTCTGCAAGAGGCATTGGTGCTTTGGAGTATTATTTTGATTTGAACTCTTTTCATAAACCTGCACATGGTAATATTAATGAACATTTCACTAACAAAGCAATGTGAGAAAGCGCCAATGATTTAGGTTGATACAGAAAAAGATTATAGATAACAATATTAAGTTAAGTAAGTTTGCTTGTGAGATTTCTTTCTACATTTTTCATGACTTCAATCATTGTCAAAAGTCATTGAAATATTATGGCACGTTTTTCAGGTGACTATGTAAAAAATCTGTGCGTTCATGCTCACTGTGAGCCTTGTCCGAGCAGGCTGCCTTCTTGCGTGGGTCTCTCAGACGGAGTCCATGTAAGTCTATGTTCTTTAATCATTTCAATTTATATTTTAATATTGTAGAAGGAGTCACATTCATGATGTGCATTTGTAGTTAAAAATCAATCACTGCGTGAAAGATTGCATTAACATATATTTCAACACATTTAATAATATAACTGAAACAGCGTTAGCCTACTTGATATCTAGGTTATCAATATGTTACCAGCAATAATCATTATTTTAAAATGTTTTTGTTTGCTACCACTGATGGTGTGGTGGTGTTGCTGTCATCATTATTGTTGGTTTATTACATAACTTTTGTTTATTTGTTTGATTTTTATGGCATGAAATTAAATCGGACATCTGTAGCCGTTTAAAATTTGTGTTCATTATGAGAATGCATCAAAAGGCAGATTCCCATGTACTGTGGTCAAAACATTTTCGATAAAGAACTTATGGTTCATGGTGAAGTTTTCAGTCAGCAATATCGCTGTTGTTGTAAAGTTTGCTCATGTTGCTTTGGTTGTACATGTCCTATCAAATGTATTACTGTTGTGAAGTGAAATACCATACCAACATTGATTACTGCTCTATCACCACTTCCACTACCGAAATGCCGAAGGCATGACACAGAAACGATTAGAAATCAAATGATTGACCAAACAAAATAAAATTGAAAACAAATGTGCCAAAAAATTAATGAAGGCAGAAAGGAAGAACAACAGATGTAGGCCTACATTTTTTAACATATCCAAGGTTTACAGTACATGGGTCTCTTCCTGAGACCACTTTTGTCCAAAGCAATAATTTGACTTAACTTTAACAAACAAAAAAAAACAAACAAAAAATATTGAAATCTTCAAAGAAAAAAAAATTCAGTTTTCACCCATGTATAAAATGTGGACCTAATTAAGTGGTTCTTCTCCTTTGGTCATCAAATTTTGTACCTGTATTTGCTGTGTGATTGCAGGAACATCCAACCAAACCCTGGATCACATACTACATTGAATGTAAAGAGGATAGAACAATCTTCCATTACTGTACTCCCCATGACCTGATAGCAGTTGCCACTCGTTTCTCTCCTGTGGTGAAAGCATGCGTTTCTCTCTGGGAGGTTCCTCAAGAGTATAATGGATGGGCCCCTTCCTGTAGCGGCAAACCTGAAGGACAGTATCAGACAGATCAGAGACCGGACGTTTACTACACTTGTCCTGGAGCACAGGTGGACTTCTGTGGGATGAGGTCTGTTTTCAATGAAAGCAGTGGCCAGTGTGAATAAAGTCTGGCCTATAATTTTAATTTATAAGATTGAATAGATGCCAAACTAAACTGGCTTTTGTTTGAAGATACTTTCTTTGTAGAAAATCAATTACTGCATCTTTGCCCATCCTTTGAGACTGTAACGAATCATGACTGTGCATGCTGGGTACACGCGAGTGTGCGGTGTGAGCGATGTTCAGCTGATCGCAATTGTATGCTGGGCCCATGCAAGTGTGTGTGAAGTTCAAGTTGGTTCGAGAAAGTTCTAGACGGGTTTAGCCAGACCTTGTGTGTGTGAAGTACGTCACGTGTGCGCATAGATCTAGAAGTTGCAGTCTGGTAAGATCGACGACCGGTAGATTCGAGAGAGTTCGAGTTCGAGTTCTAGACGAGAGAGAGAGAGAGAGAGAGAGAGAAAGAGAGAGAGAGAGAGACGGGCTAGAGTTCAGCTGGAATGCAAGAGCAGTGGAATGCAGTGAGCGGTATGCATCGGAGTTAGACAGCTGTCCTGAAGTTTGTATTGTTATCAAGCACCCGCAATAAATTCTGCATCATTTCAATGTCGAGGATTCCTGTTCTTATTTCTCCGTTCCTGTGTACTTCGTGTCCGTTTCCACCACCTGATTACAACGTCACAATTAACACTTATTCACATTCAAAGGTCTTGACAGAGACATTTTTGCTTCTTCCTATGCCCTTTCGATCTGCAGAAAGGTAAAACTCCTAGATTCTGTAGCTGTTGCGTCCCTTCCTTCCATGGTTACTAGATGTTGTGTCTTCCTCTTAGTAACTCTTCCTCATGCATTTCCGTCTTGAGAGTGTTTAGAAAACAAAACAACAACCACAAACAATATCATAAGAACATAACAATATAATATGTTTGAAGTCATTGGTAAGTTACGTCAAATCTCTCAAGGGGAAAAACACACTCAAAACACACTCATTCTTTCAGTCATCGTAAAATCACAAATGATGATGGAGGACAAGACAAAACGGCAGCCCTAAAAAAAAAACAAAAACACATTCAAACAATTGAGATTTGTCAATATTTTTTCTTTGTTTTAAACCTCATAACGAGCTGTTGGTCTGCCAGCTAGCAAACAGTTCAGTTGCTTCGCTGATCCCATGAGTAGCTCTACGGGGTTTGCTTATGGAGATCGGCGTGTGAAGGCATACGGACGGC
>JBCAUA010391983.1:0-18219 GCA_038406235.1 Peronia verruculata | reverse complement strand
TAGTTAGTTAGTTAGTTAGTTAGTTAGTTAGTTAGTTAGTTAGTTAGTTAGCTAGTTAGTTAGTTAGTTAGTTAGTTTATTAGCTCAAAGAGGCGATTTTCGGTTTATGTTTTCTCTTAAAAGTCCTGCCTTTTCTCAGCATAAAAATGGTATTAAGAACTGAATATGTTCATTCTAACGTGTTTGACCCATGCCATTCAACGGATGTTCCTGTCTACTGGCAACCAGAATATGGCCCGCTCTGACTGCTACATGCAGTGGTTATCATCACTGTTTGATAATCTATAGACAAAGAGTGCATCAAACACTTCATCGTGACCTATTCCATCAATTGAGTCCCAGTGCCTGAGATTGACAACAGATGACCACTCTAAGGCGGAAAAAAAAAAAATGCTCTTCACGCAGATTATCAGTGTAAGCCTCACCAGCTGTTGTGGTTTGTATAAGCTTTTCAACCTCCTGTAGTGGTGGTTATCTCAGCTGTCCACAACCGTGGGAAAAAAAAACACAACACTGTTGTGTTATGTGATCTGAGCTAATTCTCATCCCATCCGATGCGGCTGTTCTAAAAGGAACTTCGACGTCTTATAAATAGTAACGTTTTCTTTTACTTCTGCTGCTTCAGAGCCCACTTGTGGACTATATGCAATAGTAAAGGTCAATACAGTTTGGATTTTTACAAGGAAAGATATGAATTTCACATCCAAGAATCGGGAAGTGATTCCATGGAAGTCATTATAATTATGGGAAGTAAGGAGGAGAATTCGAGATTAGATACGCCCAGACAGGCATTAAAAAGCTACAAAAGAGACAGAGGCAGTGAAGAGAGAGGTAGCAGGTGAAAAAGTGCTCATTTTAAGCCAAAAGCCGAGTAATAAAACTCTCGTTGTCAATTTTTCACCAAAAAAAAAAAAATGAAACATGTTATTCTCAAACATCGGTTTTTTGCTATCTTCTTTTTTATTTCTGAACTGATTTATAGCCAAATTTGGCATGCATCATTCTTACAATACCAACACACACACACACACACACACACACACACACACACACACACACACACACACACACACACACACACATTGTGTTGTTCTCTCAGTTTGCAAAATTTTGGAGAAAATGTGTTTTTAGGATAAAAAAAAATAATAATAATAATAACGACCAAACTTGAAATTTCATCATTTTTTTATGGCATTTTCAAAAATTTCTCGATTTTTAAAAAAAAATTTATTTATCTATTTATTTATTTATTTTTGTGAAACAACATGTTCACTGAGTTTTATTAAGTTCCGCTGAAATTTAGGGGACTAGATAGATTTCAAAGTTAGCCATTTGAGAGACATTAAAATCCAAGATGGCGGTCTTGGCATGGCAACTGTAAGTAAGAGAAAATCCCTTTTTTTCGCTGTTTTCCTCTCATTTGAACATGCCGAATAAGATGGAACAGGTTAAAATTGTCTATCATTAATAATAATTTTGTTAAAAATCACCCCGCCCCCCCCCCAAACAAAATGGTGGTGCCACTGATGATAATAATAACAATAATAATAATAACAACAACAACAACAAAAAGAAAAACAAATATAATTTCGTAGTGATAGTAATAATTAACAACGGACAAATTACAAAATGTTACAATACCTTTTTTGTTTTCTTCAGTTTACATTTTCTCCCCTTTTGTGCTTTTGAATTCCGCTGAAAAACAAACTTGCGAGCTCTCAAACATCATTTATTATTTAGTAGTTCACACTTGTTCTTTTTATTTCGTTTTCCCAACCTATGAAATTAATAATCTAATGATTTTCATTATTTTGTCAACTGTGAAATTCAAAATGCGCTAAATGAATCACTGTGGATTTCCTGAATCACTTAGGATACTTGAACGTGTATGTGCAGGGGGGGGGGAGGGGGGGGGGGGAATAAACAGGGAGGAGATCGTGGCCGTGAAAAGTCCAGCAGGACTATGTTATTGTTTATGCTGCCAAACACAGATCAATTCAAAACCCAATCTCTTTGTGAGAACAACACAGCGCTTTATACATGCTGAGTTTCATCTGCTAAAAAATAAATGTTCATTTATGTATATGTGCCAAGTTATGATTTGTATGAATAAAATTTTGTTAAGGTAAACAATTTGGCCTCTTGTTACTGATTTTTTTAAACGGTGTTTTAAATCTGGTGATGTAAACAGTCAGCCTTCAATGCCTATAGCGGGTGTTTGGCCTGGTATAGGGACGCTCATGCCTAAATGGCAGATTTTGAAGAGTGTTTTGCCGTGAATGTGTTGTTTGTTGTGTTGTGTTGGGGTTTAACAACACATCATCACGACTAAGGCTGTATTGTGTCAAACATGGTAAGATACGTTTATACGTCCACGTTAAGAAGCAGAGAGGAAAGAGAGCAGGACAGAAGACCGGATCAAGGAGAGGAAGAGGAGATGTCTCCCCTGGAATGTCGAAGATGGCACTCTATGAGAGACACCCCACCGATGGCGAGCTTACACCATCCGCAGATGGGAGGAGAGAACCTACTTATAAACCCCTGGCCCCATGAATTTATTTTACTTACCTCAGATGCAAAGCTAAAGAATGATGAGTAAAACTATGAGCTATTCGGCTCAACGGGCTAAAGCTATAATTATAACAGTATAATAGGCCCCATAGCCAAGCCTGATATTACCAAGTCAACTCGAGTTCATTTACATTAATTAGGTAGGCCTATTGTATAGGACTGATTGTCAACCAAAACCGTAGGCTTCTTTCCATTCTTGTGGCGTTTTTACCGTCAATTATCTATTTATTTGTTACTTATTTAATTGTCTATATGTTGATTATTTGTACGTTCGTTTGATTGATTGTTCGTTTCTTTCTTTCTTCTTTCTTTCTTTCTGTCCTTATTCATTCATTTACGGTAGGCTACCGTGCTTATTTGGGATTGTAGGCGTAACTTCATGTATTATTTTTGTAAACTAGGCCTGCATGAGCTGCTGGCTGTATAATACAGCAAGTTGTGAAAGAGAGTAGTGGGTAATATGATAATAATGGTAACTCTGATGATTTTTTATGCCTATTTCAAAACTTTTACATTAATGTCGTGAGACAGTCAGACAGAACACGATGAATCAGATGTCTCATAAAGAGGTCTTAAATACAGGGAGGTAATAAATGAATTTGTTAAGGGCTCCATAATCCGTGCTAAGTTTGCCTTCCCCTGAGCCCCACTAGTTTGCCTTCCCCTGAGCCCCACTCATAGTTCACCCCAAAACCCTTCCACTTCTGTCATTTCGTGGAAAAGTTATGAGTAAGCTTACTGCTAACTGAAAGTGATAAGGGGTCACGGTTTCGGTGTTTCGACCTCCTTTGGGTTGGTTATCAGGGCTGCCAATGTGATGAACCTATTTTCTTTCCAATGGATGGCTCGAACGGTCTCGTCTCGATGGTTTCGGTATCAGGATGGCATTGTAACGACGCACGAAGGCATAGCATAACCTGTACTTCTGACTGCATATATCAACCAATGGGAGCATGTGTTTGATTTTATCTCCTTTTTCTTTAAATATAGGCCTAGCAATTCATAGCGCTTTAGGTCTAGTGAAGCACAGGGTGAAACAGTGTTACAGATCTAATAAATACAGTTCTTAAGAATTCCATGCCCAACAGCAGATCCAAATAGGCAGACAGCTCAAAAGGTAAATTATATCTTCATCAATTTCAGTCAGGTTTATGATCCCCAAATGCAATGTAAACATCTCGTGTAATAAAACACAATTGATAGAATACTAAATGATTGTTCATGACTCTAGTTTTATTATTTTTTTTTTCATCTATGTATACTAATTAAGATTTTACTCCAGGGTTTTAACATCTAATCTTGCGGTATGCCGGTGTTATCTGGCAAGTTTACGGAAATGCATGTGGATCGAGTACATGTCAGGTTAGCCAAACTTCCAAACATGACTATAAATGAAACCAAGAAGTGGTCCTATGAAGCATGTATTATTTAGGTGATCAGTGCAGAGAAGAATATCAATCAAACAATAGTAGCTAACTGCCTGTATTGTACCAAAGACCCTGCCACCCTCATGTTTTTGTAAAAGTGAAGTGTTCTTCATAGGGATGATCGGGATAATCAGCAGGCCGACATTTTTCTTGCAATGTCAATGATTGATTGCTTTTCTACTTTGAAAGGTTGCATCTAGAAAGACTCTAGACTAGAATCTAGATGATCTAAATCTAGATCTAGAGCCCTAGATCTAGATCTGTTTCATTTAGATCTAGAGTCTAGATCTATGCTAATCATAAAGGCCAATGGTAGATCCATAACCTGCAAGTAGAATCAGGAAAGGTTTGACGTGAATGTTAGGCCTAGAGATAGATCTACCTCTCTGACGTCTCTGTTGCAACTTAGTCATGTATTGCAAGTCACTGAGTCATTCTTACTCTTAGTTTTTACTGAAATGGCATTATGTTTATTATTTAAATTACCCTAGATTCTAGTTAAACTTTTACTTTGAGTCTTGGATCTGGGGGAATTTGCTAGACTCCTAGAGGGATAAAAAATGATTCAAACTTTTCCTTGGGTTTTTGAATAGGGATAGAAGAGCAGATAGCTTCTTGGATAGAAAGGGCAGATATATTTCAGTGATCTAATGTGTATCCACATTGAAGAACATTTGGCAGCTATGAATCAGATGAAGAGTAGGTGAAGACACTGCTGTGAAGTTGCAAATTTCTACCCACAAAAAAGTCCTCATAAATAAATAAGGCAGGCACTTAAGACCAATCCTACTTTTTTTTTTTTGTCTAAATTTCCTCTTTTGCTAGCCACAGGGAAAAAAACCTGACCAATCAGCAGAGCTTATTGATCAGTAGCATACAGAAATATCCCTGGTTTACTTTTCAAAACTAGATCTAATCATCACTGCACTATGCAGAGTGAGTCAAGAGTAGGCTAACACTTTGCTTGTTTTAAAGTATGTTATCGCCAGTTAACTTTCTTGGTTAAAATCCAATTGTTTTAAAATTGTAAATTTCATAAAAAGAGTTAAATCTTGTGAATGTTCAGAATGTTTTGAACTGGTTCAGAAGAATGGCTTGATAATTTTGACCTAAAGCATCCCAAATGGTTATGACCTCCCTAAAGCCGTAGGCTATATATATCGTGCTAGTATATTTTTGTTTTCTTAAAACATGTTTGACGATCAATCTTGAATGGCCTCAACTAAGATGTCCAACGAGGGAGTAGATATTTAAAACTTGAGTGGGTCATGTAGTGGAGAGTGTCTAGTTAAATTATTATTCAGTAAGCTTTACAGAAATTTTTCATTCCCTGCTCAATGTCATTGTCATAAATTTGTGTTGGATTACACTCACAGACTTCAAAGAACTTCGGCCTTTGCTTTCTGTTCTGTGTTAACAGGAGTTCGCCTTTGGGTCATGTTGTTGACTTTCTCATTCAAGTAACATTTTCACTGAGAGTTGAAAGATTGTTGAATGAACTGCCATGCAAGCTATGGCTAGATTGTAATCGGGTAATGACTGTTGGACTAAACTGGAATGAATAAACCCATTAAGTTTAGGCAACATGGCAAGAAATATCACAGAGGAGCCAATATTTAAGTACTGCAGTTGAACAGTTTTGCAGAAAATCACCAACATTTATAACTTTTATATAGACCTGTTAACATAGCTGGGCTGTTTTCTGTTACTTTTTTGAAAGCAGATTTAATAACTAGAATTACTTCACAGGCTTCATCTTAATTTGCACCACATAGCTCACTCATAGTATAGTGACCCTTGCATGTTAGTTAAGAGTTTTCATCATGATTCTATTGCTTGTGATTTAAGCAAAAGGGCCAATAACTATGTTTGGCTCTTCATTTCTCTCTGATGACAGTCGTAATTTACCAGCCAGCATTATAAAATTGCTTTGTTCTAATAAATCTTTCAATGGAGTTTGAGATGCAATAGAATGGAGCTCCCGTAAAAGTGCTTTCTAATTCTAATGAATCTTTCAAGGGAGTGTGAGATGCAGTGTAAATCCTTCACCTGTGAAGATTATATTCAGATTGTTTAATAAAATTTTATTAAATTTACTGAAACTTTTTATCACTGATCCAATCATCAGCATTTTGATTAGTATTGAGTTGAACACAAATACACTTCGAGCTGCATAGTAAATTGCTGAATAATGTAGCAAACTATGTGTTTTAATTGTCTTTCTGATAAAAGGTGAAACATCAGGTAATCTTTGAACCATGTTAAAGAGTGAATTACTTCTTTTTGTGCTGAGGTGGACATTTAGAACCTGGAGTGATTTTTATAGCATGAAATGTAAACTTTCAGTCCAAATATTGCAATGATATGCAGCACTAATTATATTGCAGGGAAATTGTTTTATTTCTTTTTACAGTTGACACATGAGCCAGGCTCCCTTAAGTGGGAGATAGGGAGGAGAAAAACAAAACGGCAAAGACTTCATTGAAGGAAGTATTTGCATCAAGTGTCAAAATGGGCAATGGAATGAACAAGGTAGCAACTGCATGTGATTGTATATGTAATGTAACCCATTGAAGTGGAGAGAATAATCCTAGTGGCAAATCTATGATTCAAATGTCACAAATCTCCCCCTTTTTTTTTTCCTGTTCTTGATGCCTTTCAGTCTATTATCTTTAGCCACAGACAAAGTTCATTGGTGCTATCAAATATTAGATGAACATTAAAATCGGTGCAGTTGCAGTTTAAATTTGACAATTTTACATTATGAAATCCAAGTAAGAGAGATAACTAGCTTATTACATGTATGTAATTAAAACTGTTTTTCAACCCCAAGAAACAGCTATGCTATGAGAAAATCATCATTAATTAATTATGAAATGTAATCAATCACAGTGTCCTATTTCTGTGTCTAAAATTATAGAAATGGTACATAGCATGTAATTTTATGTTCTCTCTGTACTTGACAGATTCTTCCAGGCCTCTATGTGGGGAATTTTCGGGATGCAAAAGATGAAACTCAACTGAAGGAAAACAATATAACTCATATAGTGTCCATTCATGACAATGCAAAGAAAATATTGGAAGTAAGTAACTCTTTCTTGTTCCTTTGTTATTTTTACATAAACTTTGCTGGGGTTTGTCACCATCATTCAGACAAAAAAAAGTAATGTGTTAGAAAAGAGTGGCATAGAGAATCTAACTGAAATATTATTTCACTGATTATGTTTTGAAAACAGGCATGGTGGTCTATACTTGCTTCCTTGCTCACTACCTATGTATGTAAAATTGCACATGTCTTTCTGGTAAAAATGGTGTTAATGTAATAGACTCCATGATAAGAGATTGAAATTTAAGGGTGATTTATGCTGACTTGTATAATAATTTAGATTTTTTTTTTTTTTTTTTGTGAAAGAAACAACTGTGAGACCTAGAAATGTGGTTGCTAAGTAATAAAATTGAATGTATAGTATCAGAAAAATGAATTCTATTTTTGCCAAATTTGTTGAGATATTGTTTGTTGTTGTTCTAAATTCTGCTGTTCTTTTTTTCTTTTTTTGTACATCAGTTTGTGTTCCCTTGTTAAGTTAGTATGAACAGGAAATATCCATATCTCCCAAATAAGGCATGCTAAAACTCGGATAGAGGTTTTTCATATTATGGCCAGTTTCTGTGACATCAGATATATTTGAATCAGTAGAAAGCTTCTGCAAGCATGTTAGAGCTAGCCTTGAACTGTTTATGGTAGAGTGCATATTGATGTCATGATATGTGTCAAACTAAAAGAAAATGACAATAGTTCCACTTTCAGTAATGTATTTTTCTATACATCTCATGTGCAGGACAAGGAGTACTTATGTATCCTTGCTAGTGATTCTCCAGATCAGGATCTCACCAAGTTTTTCCCTCAGGTCAACAAATTCATTCACAAGGCCAGGCTGGAAGGTGGAGGTGTCTTAGTCCACTGGTAAGAAGGTTTACAACTTCCGGAAAATGGAACTCTCAAAACCTGCGAGTGAAGTTTGCTGATTATATTAAATGGTTGATGTGAAAAGAATGTATATAATTATTCTTGGTTTTCTGTAAACATTTTGGGGAAAAAAGCAGTCTCTGTATCAGTGAAATACCCTCAGTGGAAAGCAGATATTTTTGAAAGAGAAGAAAGAAACACAAGTCAAGATACAAGATTGATGAAGGATAATGAAGGCACAGTAGAACGGGTCAAGAAAGAACTTAATTGAGTGAAAGTCATTAAATGCAAATGTTGTGAAAGTGATTTTTCTTTTTCATTTGCTTTCAAAATAAATTATTTTTGGGTTTGAAAAAGTATTTTGGGCTTATGTACTGTTTTCTTTTTTTTTTTTAATGGATTTTTAGTCCAAAAATTTCTCAGGAAGTATTGAAGATAACTTCTTAGCCATGAAGCATTGCTTGTTGCAGTTCAAGTGGTCATTAGATATTATATAATAATGTAATATGCCGGTGAGCACTCCACATTTTTTTCAAAGTATTTTTGTCATCCTTTAGATTTTTTAGACAAGTTGTGTTCATATTAGATCCATACGGTCCACAGATATAGTGTGAATCATTTCTTATAAAACACCCACTCTGCATAGCTCAACATTTGTATACCACAAATCTCAATGTAAGTTGCAACTTCCTGAATAGAGAAATGATGTTGAATGGTGAAATGTCAGTTTTTTGGGCCATTTTGAGTTGGATCAAAACTTGTGATGAATATGACATTTTAGCCATTTTCATATATATATAAAAGCTCAGTCTGAAAATATAGCCAACTATATCACTTTGATCATTAAAGGAACGCAGATCTGTTGTATCAAATAAAATCATCAAAGTAATGTGTCCAAATTTCCTGGTTCTCTGCAGATCTCATCAGCTACAGATTACAACTTTATCATAGTGATTCTGTCTATCACTTTTGTGTAACCATGCTAAATTTGGTGCATAAATTTTAACCCTAAACCTGTAACTCTGGAATGAAAGAGGTGACCTTCATGCCGTATGAAAAAAAAAAGCACTGCCATCTTTTAAGACCATTTTCTCAGAAGTTGATGAGGAGAGACAGATGTTTTCAATATCACGGGACTTTGGAAGGGCTGAATAGATTTGATTGCCGTTCGTATCGAAAGAAAGATGAAAGTTGGCCCTTCTTAATGATGTTTAAAAGTAGTAACTTTGAAAATACGTCTTGCCTTGAAATTTGTGGTGCTGGCTCAAATGTCACATCAGCCTGGATCATAAGACTGAGTTAAATGGATAATGGGTAAAGTGAAGCAAGAGGATTGAAAGTTTTCTGACCAAGCATTTTGCTTATAGTCTTGCAGGTGTTTCCAGAAGTGTGACTGTGACTGCAGCCTACATCATGACAACCACAGAACTGGGTTGGCGGGATGCTCTCAACAGTATACGAGGTGCCCGCAGTGTAGCCAACCCAAACTTTGGATTTCAGAAGCAGCTGCAAAATTATGAAAGTGAACATGTGGAAGAGGTTGGTTCTGTTGACTCTACATCATTTTCATCTCATTTCTCTAATGTCATACCTTCGATTTATCTTGTGTCATAAGATATACAAGGTGACCCAGCAGAAAGTTGATAGAAATGGTAAAGAAATTGTTTATATAAAAAAACATCATAAAATTGTATAGAACTGACTTTCCCTTACCCAGTTAAAATGATAAATGTATTTAAATAGTTTTATTTGTTTTAGATGACGAGAGTGTAAATTTGAAACAGATGAATTTTCAGTTGTAACCTTCCAATTTTTGTACAGTTTGTAATAGTCGTCTTCACATTTCCTTTCACATTTGTCCAGGAAAGGAAGAGATTTAAGAGCCAGTTTCCTAACAGCCCATTCAGAGATGAAGAGGAATGTCGGATCAACCTGCGCTGTTTTCAGCAATACATCATGACCGGTAACCTCCCATCTCGGTCTGACGACCTGTATCCTCTGCCACACCGAGCATACGAAGGGCAAGCCAGGAGAGAGGCCAATAAACACCAGGGTCAAGATAAGGTAGAGAGCAATGCAAATCTAGAATCTAAGGAGAAAAAGGCTGGTTGTCGCCACCACCGGCACCACCACCACCACCATCACCACCACCACCACCATCACCACCACAAGACGAGGCAGCATGATATAGATAAACTCTTGGATAATTTGAATGCAAGTATTGCATGCTTTTCAAAAAGTGGTCCCTTGCCACATGTATGAAAACATAGTAAAAACACAAAATCTGAGTGCTGTTCTGTCCACTACACACAATCCACCATCTCCCAACTCAAGCCTCATCATTGTTGTGGGTCATTTCTAATCACGTGCTCTCTTTGAAATGCTGTGTTGTAATTTTCTCTGTGTAATTACAATGTTTGTGAGCTTAGGACTCAGCAGGACTGGTGAGTTTCCCTGCAACCTTTTGTCATTCTTTACAATATAAATGTCTTTCATTCCTCCGTTTTCACATTTCTATTTAATCCTAGTCAACCTAAGTGTTGTCCAGTATCTCTAGAAGAATGTAACGTCCTTGAAGTTGACCCTTTTTAATTCAGTTCATATATGGAACATTTTCTCAAATTTAGTGTTCCCAAGTTGTTCACATCTCTACAATTTGCTAATGAAATTCGTTAGAGCATTCATGGTATATTTTGAGGACACTGGAATGATTCCATATTCAGCCCATTTTCTACATGCTCCAAATATTTGTTGGCCCATTTCATTGAAAAATTGTTAAAGCTTTGAAATGACTCTGATCATTTTTAGAAACATATTTGATACATGAAGTTAAAAAAAAAAAGGGGGGGGGGGGCATTCCAACACAACAAGGCAATAATTTAATTGTTTTGCAAAGAACTATTTAGACTGTCTTGTGAAGTCATATCTGTCAGCATTGGTAGAAGGGAATTACCAACAGATGATCCGAGATCCCCTATCCTTATGGCCTTCTCCTTGCCCTCTTCTTTAGTCATTTAACATCTTATGTGTGTGACAGGGATCTGATTTGGGCAGATAGTGGATAAAATGTACAAATGAAACAAGAAGGGTAGTTGATTTTTTTTTTTTTAATTCCATTTTTGTTTAAGTTTTGTTTATTTTATGCCAAACTCCATCTTAAGTTTTCATATCAGGAACCAGCCAGTTCAATTATTTACCAGTGAACAATGTTTATATTTATGTAAAGAAATTAAAAACAGATAAAGTAATTTTATTTTCATCAACTGATTTCACAAGTACATGATTGTTTTGGGGGCAGTATCTGGTTAAGTATCACAAAACCTACTGTAATGAAAGTTGATAAATCCTGCCCTTAGCATTATTATTGTTGTTAGTTCTGATTACCTTTCAAAATATCAGTGAAACTTCAAAAATTGCTTTTTTACCAGACAGGTCCCTATTGTTTCGCAAAATACATTTTGATCAAATCCTCTTGTCACTCACTTGCTCTTTTTGACTCTCTCTAATGGGAATACTTTACTCCAAAGTGTACTGTTTGGTTATTCTGAACTCTATATAGTTCCCAGTGACTCCTTTGACATTTTTTGTTGCACTCAGTGGCAATAGCAAGAAGGATCATAGACTGGAACAAAAGATATAAGTCATATACTGGCAACAAGAACAAACAAATTGAGCATCCGTAACGACCATAAGATATGAAAGTACATTTATTATGCTATTATAAAATCATATTGACAATGACGAAGTGGAGCTCAGTAGGTGTAAATATGACTTGCGACCAGGGCAAATGAGTCAGAAGTCATGCCGGGCAACGAAGATAAATGGCTGTTTTTGGTCATTTTTAATTACTTTCCATCTAAGATACTAAAATTTTTTTTTTTTCACAAAACGTCAACCTTTTTTAATCTGAAAAAAAAAAGAAATATTTTGGTATCATAGTCGGAAAACAGTAAAAAACTGCTGTGGCTTGAGCTCACCCGGTGCAACTTGCAACTCATTTGCTCTGGGCGCAAGACGTGTACTTTAATGGTTCAAACATTTTCAACCGACATTTCTCTTTTTATATTTTTTTTTGTTGACATCTGCACCCAGTTTTTCCTGTGCTATTAATTTTCTTCTAAGTAGTCCAGAGTGTTTTTTTAACAAACAACCTTATGACAATGACTGATGACAAAAGTGTTTGAATTAATCCTTTCTATCCCATCCTTGGGTTTATTATCCTTTCATCATCTCCACAGATAACAGTCTTAACCATCAGTCCATGAAAAATGCCAAATTTATCCTCTCCTTTTTCTCAGTGTCTTTCTGTGTAGCTTGTGCTCACACTTTCATGCTAAACACTGAAATGAAATTTTGAAACTTGATGAGAATAGTTATGTCTCCGTTTAGATAAAAAGAGCTTTTCTCTCTCAGGGACATTAAAGCAATTTGTTCGTAAATTTGTTGTAAATTTCTCAAAGTGGGTATCATGCATTGCATGAAAGTATTTTAAGATGATTTATAATAAAATGTTAGATGCACTATCAACAGTAAGTAATAGCATAAACATTTGTGGAGAATAGTAAAAGCATCATTAGTCAGACACCATAGGTATTCTTGATAGAGTTGCTGCGAAGGTCACAGCTATCAAATCACTTCCAACGTCAGCTTAACAGAAAACCATCTTAAGGCGAGGCATAAATTATTTGATAAGTAAACAGACTTAACAATCTGGGAATGTCACCACCACTTGAAGAATTTTCAATCAGCGAATGGCAACTAAAGAAAAATATAGAAACAAATGACTGTCAAGATTCCCTCAATGGGTGGAAAGTGATTGTAACAATCACATTTTATGCTCCAGTCAGAGATGGGCCATTTTGTTTTTAATCACAACAGAAACAGATTGTGCCCCGGGCTTGATTTCTTATAACATTGTTCTCCTGCAAAAATGTTTGTCTTATTTGATTCTTTGGAAAAATTGGTCAGAAAATGTCTCCTTTCATCCAGGTATACTAAGAATGACCAGCTCACAATTATACATTTGGTCAAGTAGTTTACATTTTCAGCCACAGTGTCACACAGCGTTTGCATAACATGAAGATCAATAAGCACATTGAAACACTGTTAGATTTCACATTAGTATTCATAACAATGCTAAGTCTTTGTCTGCCTCATCAAGTCATGAAAGATCTTCATATTAAATGACTGATTTTTTTTTTATGAGCTAGAATTAGAATTTGCCCTTTCAACAAGAATATGATGAAAGAAAGCATGATTTAGTTCCAATTCAAAACTCAACTCTCTAGATGCAGTTTCTGATCTAAAATTTATGATATTATACATTCATGTCAGTTGGTTGAGTTGCTGCCTAGTAAATCTAAAACTCAGTCTGTGTATTCCTATTTCAATTTGTAATATGGAATCTTTTGTTGCTGTGGACACCAAGCAGTTTGGCATGATTCAGACACATTTTTGGTTTACTTATATAAGTGAATGTCATGTACATGGAATTGCTCATGTGTGTCACTCCAGAAGAAGTATATATGTGCTAGTTTATACTGTAACTTACTGTGTATCACGCAATATGTGTGTGTATATACTCAAGAGAAAAAAATGGCATGTGTATTACCCTCCCTGGGGCCTCCTGCCTGACATGGGGAAGCTTTGAAATTGGTCCTCATTAAAGGGTTGGTTTTTTTGGGGCTCATGGCCCAGAATTATTTTTTTTTTTTGTATCTGTTCTTTTGTGACTGTTCAGAGTTAGCATTTCTTCTTGGGCTCAATAATTATAGGGAGGTTGACTATCATTGAATTAATGACATATTTATTTCTGGTTTGTCTGGGTTTTACAAAGCTGAATTCATAAAATCATCATATTTTTATCTCCTATTTAAAAAATGCAGCGCAATACATTTTGTAGACGTTTCAGATATTTGAATAATTATTTGACAGTTGAACAGCCTAGACAGGTCGGGAATAGATTCACATTGTTTGATCTTGTTGATCCTACTTATTGTCTCTTCAGAAAAGGACGCAGATCTGTTGACTTGGTGTTAGAAAAAAAAAAAAAAAGAAAAGAAATTAATAATGCTGCCCTTTTTTATTTTTCTCAGACACAGCAAATTGTTTTGTACCTCTGTGTATCAAGCCAGAGAACATGTAGCATAAAAAACAATTTTCCATAAAAATTCTCTAATCTTTATTCCTAACTTGGGGGCTGAGAGGATTCAGTAGCATGAAGAAGATGCTTCAAAAGTCAGAGCGGCTTTTCAGCCTGAAGGAATAGCTTAGTCATGACCCTTAAAATGTTCTTTTTTTGTGTTTGATTACAAATTTAACACTCAATTTGAGCATAACTTATGACTGATTTTAATTGTCATAAAATGAGTGGAAATTATGTGAGCCCAAGAATGAAACTGCATACACTGAAAGAAGGAACCAGCGAGGGTTTTCTGTATGTATTTTCATTTTTTCATTTCCTAAACCAAGTGACTATATTTTACCTCCATTTTAATCAGTCGTCTTCTATGTATTAGACACAAACTAAGATAGCAGAAATAGTTGCAGTTTTTGATGTTAAAGTGTGAAGAATAACAAAATTTATGCATATAATATGAATGCTCACAGTGTGACTTTCTGTAAGCTGCCACATGAACCTGTTTTACAGTTGAGATGAATGGGCTTTATTTAGAGGCATTGTCCATCAGACTATATTCAGTGTTAACTAGTATCGGACAAGGACATAACCAATATTTAGCTTCCTGTTATTAACCAGATTTCAAGAGTCATTATTAAGTATTTTAGGTGACATGACATGATAAATGTAATGCACATAACTTTTAATTACAATTAGCGAAAAAGATAGTCAACAGTGGAGAGAGTAAATTATGTGATTATCTTAGAAGACATCATTGAATAGTGGCTGAGAAACAAGTAATGTAATTTTAGTAATTTTACTTATGAAAAATGATATATAAACTGTTATTCACCTTGAAATATTTGTTGTATTATCATTAAAGTCATATAAATCGTTGTTGCGCTGAAATGTTTGAGCAGTTTGCTATTATAAAGGGCCCTATCTTTTTATTTTTTTTTTTTTTTAAATATTTCTGAAATGTTCTGTAAACTGTGATTTCTTTTCTTTAACAATCAGGACCTGGATACTAATGATGATGCCAATGAAGAGGAGAGCTGCCCTCCAGCGTCGTTAAGTACAGAGAACGGTGATGAATCAGACAAGCAGCAGCTGAGTCAAGATAACAAGAGAGCAGAAACAGATCCATCCAACGCAAACGAGGAGCTGGCAACAAATGAGCCTTCCTCATCCAATATGCAACTAGACAGCAACGCAAACAACAGCAACACAGACAGCCCCAACCTCTCCAGTCGGAGCAGAGGTGGCGTCGTGTTGGATGACCTTTAGCTTGTTGTTACACACACTGGCTTGTTAAACTTTTTGTTTTTTTGTTCTAAGGTCTTGTTTCTGACCACACTGTGTCTTACAGAATCAAAACTCAATCACATGTTTTATAGCATAACGCCTGCATTTTCAAGCAATGCTAAGGATAATCATATCATGAGCCCACCTAGTTAAGAAAATTAGTGCTTTAAAATTTTTACACGTGAGCTCACTGTAATTAATGTTCAAGCTTCCACTGGCAGTTATGGAGGCTTTGATGGATTTTCTATTATGATATTATCACAATGAAATTTTTTTGTTGCTGTTTTTTTAGTTTTTTTTAGTTTTTGATCCCCCCCCTTTTTTTTTTATTTCCCTAGGACTGTGTCTGACACTTTATGATTTGTGATGCTTCTGTTTACTTCAATACCAGTGAGACATTGTTAGTGCCATGTATAAAGTCTTTGCACAATTACCAGAAAGTATGAGGCATCAAAAGACATGCAGGTTGTTATGCAGACTTAGTGAAAAATTATCATTGATCATTGTTATTACCATTGCCATTTTGATTATTATTATTTTTTCATCAAATTAAATTAAGACTTCTACCCTCAAGCATTCATTCAATATTTATATTAAATTTAGGGTAAAAAGAATTTTCTTAATATGGAGCATAACTTATTATTATTATTTTTTTTTTTTCTATCTCAGATGTTTTATAAATGTATAGCTTATCCTGTCAGGCATAGAAAAGCAGTGGAAATAGTGCTTTTGCTCTATATCATCACTCAGTCTGTGAACATTCAGACCTAGATTCACAAGTTTCTGGTCTTCTCTTCATTCCTTGTTTGATCTTATGGATGGAAACCAGAAAGGAAATGTAGGTGTAGCATATAGCCAAAGAGAGGTAACAGTTGGATTATAAGAAACTAGAAGCAGGTTGTCAAAAATTTGCTTTGATGTTCAGAGACTGACTGAAATTGCAATTTCTCAGATGATATGCAAGATATCTGTAAAAATTGGAAGTTGTACTGATATGCAGTTAATCCCACAGATGGCAAAAATTGCTGAAGCATTCCTTTTTTTTTTTTTTTTTAGATGATGGAATAGTATTTATATTAATGAAGGATGATTACCTGTTCTTTAACACTTTGATCCCCATTGTCGTAATTATGGGACAGCCTGAAAATCCCCTTCATGCATTAATGCGACAACTGAACTAGGCAACGTGGGCGGAAGGAAGTAGAGAGGTCAGGAAGTCACAAACTAAAGGTATTTTGCACCAAAGAGAGTTATACGTTACCTTGATACAACAGTTGGTGTGAAGGGGATTTTCAGGCTGTAGCATAATTGGAACAATTGGAAGCAGAGTGTTAAGGTGATATGATATGAGCGGAAATATAATATGAGTGAAATGATATTATGCCATGTGTCGTTTAAAGGGGAATTCCAATGTAAAATGATGTGGTTAGTGGGTACTTCGACTAAGTTTGGCACTCCTGGAATTAGAAAGATTAGAAGTGAGCAGTATGTCTGAAATTTCGCACAAGCGCTGAGAGATACAATGAGACTTTGTACATGGCAGTCACAAATGTTATTACCGCAGTATGTGAATTTATCCGGTTTTAAGTGTAGCCATGACATCAACATTTAGTTAGTTTTGCTTTAATACCAGTTGTGTCATCCACATGCAGCATTGTTTACCTCTTCAGTTATATGGAAAAGGAATTTTGATGTTGCGGCTTGTTAATTTACCATGCATATTCTTCACACTGACAATCTTAGAAGGCGGCTGTTTTTTTAATTCTAGAAATGTTGTGCTTTGCAGTTTAATTATTGGGTGATCTCCTTCACCTGCTGTCACGTAGTCATGAGTACAAAAAAAAAAAAAAAAAGAAAAGGTTAACCTCCTCACTGCTACTGGGTGCGGTAATACATGCGTAGTGCATCCATAATCTGCAGCCCATCCTTCTCCACCTCTTCTTACCTTTTGATTCAGTGTTCCAATCACTGACCAACATTTTGCACCTAAATGTAGAATCTTCTATTAGACATTGCAAGTTGATGATTACCAGATGAAGTAGAGCCGAGAGCCCCAATCAAGCATACAATCGTGTTTGTTCATGTAATAATTAGTATAGCAATAAGTAATAGACAATGCTTTCGATTGTCTGTGAGAAAATGGAGAAGGGTTGGTGGTTGGCTACCCATAGTTTGCAAGGACTGAGGACACTGAAATAACTGAGGGAGACTGATTGTATTACTGATTATGCTAAACACAGGACTAAAATATTGGCACAGCAGTGAAGTGGTTAATGCAGATTTTTTTGTATTCATGGCAATATACTATCACAGCAAAGCAAGTGTACAGGTATTTTCAAAAGACACTGTCGAATATTATATTGTACCTGAATCTCAGATCTATTATGGGCATGTCAAACTTCTGATTTCAGTCAGAAAATGGATTTGTCATCAATTTTTCATTGGCAGTCAAAATTTTATTTTTTTTTTGGCTGTCTGAGTAGCCTCTGTTCCTCAGCTGGCAAGCCCACCAGTGATCTGTGAGATGTAGTTAATGACTGGTTCTAGAAAAGGAAACTTGATGCTCAGTCTCAGAAAAGGGCAGTTTACCCAGCTTTTGAGGTTTGCAGCACTGGCACGCTGATTAAGACCCTAGCCCTAAAGAAAAGATTACAGTGATATTAACCCAAGAACTGCGAACCACGCCTTTAGCCAACAGGTGAAGTCCTACTTGATTGTGCGCAGAACGCCTTTAGACGGTCTGGGCCTCTCGTTACTATGCCAGTCGCATCGCTGTGATATTACTCAGTTTGTCGACAACAGTTAGGTGTTATCGGACCCAGTTTTTCCAA
>JBCAUA010391874.1:0-18221 GCA_038406235.1 Peronia verruculata | reverse complement strand
GGGTTCCCCCCCCCCCCCCCCCCCCCCCAAAAAAAAGAAGAAAAGTTAAATAATGGGAAATAAATTCAATACTTTGAAGTGATAGAACTTGGCCAATTGATGCCCTTTTCATTGGTTCATTACATAAGGAAAAAAAAAAAAGAGCAACAAATCCAAGAAATTTGATTCCATATTTCAGTTTCATTAATCAAATTTTGTATCTGTGTTCAGTGTTTAGCCATTTTATTCTACTAACTCCATTTAAATTTTTGTTTTTCTTTTCATTTACATTTTTTTTCCCTCCTCTTTTATCACCGCTACATCACTGCTTTGACCCATGACCCACCCATTCGTCCCTCCATGTCCACTTGATCATATTTGATGTGTGTGGTCCCTCTCTCACATCCACTGCGCTGACCTGCCGCTGCCAACCGTATTTGTGTGTTCACACCAAGAAGAACCTACCACCTCCCTCAGTTCAGTACCAGAGTCTCCGACACCACTGGAGAGTATATCTTCAGGTGTTGGAACCCAAGAGACTTTTACCACACAAGAATCTGTGATAGACTCAAATAGCCCTAGTCAGATAGTAGACCTTCCCAAAACTGAAACAGATGTGCCGAAAGTTGAAACAACAGCCCCAGTGGTCATGCGCCGAAAAAAGAAGAGCTCAGGGGATGAGCATAAATTTGAGCACAGTATGAGTTTTGAGGAAGACCAGATACCAGGTATGTTATGCGAGCAGATTGGTTCCAACAGATACCTTTTAATCTGTAGCCATCTTGTAATAACAGCAATGTAGCTAGTTTGTGATTATAGTATGGTTAAAACATACCTGACAAGGCTAGTTATAGGATCAGGATTTAGCTGTATCACTGCAGGAACTGCACAGGGAAAAACAAAGTTATAGAAGTAAAGGAAAGACAACTTGAGCAAGGAACTTCCTGAGTTTTTATTATCTGAAGCTGATGAGTTTGATCCCCTTCCAGCCCTGTCACATGGCCTCTCCCAGCTGTTGTCATTGTGTTACCTGATGTCTCTTTTACCTTGGTTTCAGTCTTTTCACCTCTCATTGCAACATCTAAATCTTGTGCCACAGCTAAATCATTTTGTTCCAAATGAATCATTGTTGTGGACTTGGTCTTTTTGCTTCTTGCATCCAATAAAATGTAGGTCACTCTTCTCATTGCAAAATCTAAATTTTACACCATTGCTAAATCATTGTATTGTTCCACATAAATCGTTTGTGTGGACTTGGTCTTTTGTTCATCCTGTATCACACAGTCATTGTCAGCTAATCTCATTTTCACACTGACTTCAGTGGTTCACTTTGATGGCAATATCCTAATCTCATGCCAAAGCTACATCATTGGCTTTCCTCCAGTTGAATCTTTAATGTGGTCATGATCTTTTTGCTTCTAGTATCAAATGGACATTGTTAGCTGCTTTCATTTTCACCACAACTTCAGTGTTTCACTTCTCATGGCAACATCTAAATCTCATGGCAAAGCTAATCATTGTTTTGTTCCATGGATGAATCCATGTTGTGGATTTTGTCTTCTTTTTGCATTCTGCATCAACTTCAATAGACATCATGTTAGCTTGTCTACGGGCTCATTGCTCTATATGCATAAGTTGTCTGTTTCCTGTCATAGTGTCTTTGCTCTATTGGGCATTCAATGCTGACATACTTACACATCATTCTTAGACTACCTGAAACTATCTGCATCATGCAATAGCCATTGTCTTTGGATCTGACAAACTGTTTTAATGTCTAGTAAAGTTCATAGATATTGTTGATAGTCAGAATGAGTCTTGGTTATGATTATATCTAAAAAACAGAAGAAAAAGGAACTGGCTTTAGGCATGTAGAAATTGAATCTGTATTTATGATCTGACAACTACATAGGTAGCTTTTCAGTTTTATAGATATTTGTTATGCCAGGTGCAAGATAAAAGTATGAAGCATGCATTCAACATCTGGAGCAAAGTTTAATTTAAAGGATCATTATTGTCAGTGATAGCTGCCCTTATTATTCTTGTGAAGTTTTGTTTTTATCACAAGCTAATATGTGTATTTTTCACCTTTTTGGTTTTGGTGTTAATATTTTTCATCACTTTGGGTTGATTTTGGTGTAGGTAGGTATATATGTATTTCTCATTGTGTCAGTTATAAACGGTACTTATTTGCACGCTTTATTATTATTATTATTATCTTCTTTTTTTTTTGTAAGATGTTAATATACACATAGAAGATCTTCATGTTGTATGACTCATTTAAAGCAGGCACAGAACAATTAAAAAGGTAACTGCAATAGATCTCAAAGCTATATCAAAAAGTAAGGATGACAATATTTTAACACCAATTTTCTTTTTCCCTTGCCTTGCCCATCAATCTCACATCTACCCCTGACCCAATGGGGGCTTTGTTTTCTCCTGGTAAGTTCCTTTTTGGCATGAACCTTTGCTTGCTGTTGTCAAAGTTCCCACATTTTGTGCTGTGATGATCATGGCCATTTTGTTTCAGTAGTCAAATCTGAAAAAGTGACCTTCAGTCTGTCGCAACTTATATATCGTGCTTTGAATTCCATGTTATTAACCATTGGAAATTGAACACATCAAATCTCTAAGCAGGAGTTATAAGAAAATTATCAAGAAAACATGAATTTGAGAAGTATTGGCAAAGTAAGCCTGACTCTTGAATTCCCTCAAATATTATGCTTTATGTAATCTTGTCAAAACTGATCAGTTAAAATTTGATCTGCATCTTTGTGCTAACTACCTTTTCATCCTTATTTTCTACCATTAATGATAATCCAAAAATATTGGTCACATATTAGAAGTTGCTGTTAGCTTACAATTAGTATCTTCAGGCCCGTATTCAAATCACAAAAAAAAAAAAAAAAGCTTTCGTCGTCCATTGACCTTTCTTATGTGGTCGAGGACACTTCCTGCTTGATTTCCCTCCTGTCAGCCCCTCCTTCTTTCAAAGAGATATCACTTTTACTCGTTTGAATTTGTCGCAGCCAACTCCTTGTCTATGTTGTAGTTGCCTACTGCTATTAAAAAGACTAATAAAGCTACATAATGCTATTAGAGATGCTCTCTTTTGTCTGGCTAGTCCAAAGAATGCTAAATTTTTTTCTTGCCTCACCCTCTTTGTTGGATGCTTCTCCTTAAGCTACACTTTGTCTCCCATTTCACCAGTACACATATGTTCGGCAATGTTTATAATCTTTCATAAAGAAATGGCGAATTGCTATCCTCCATTTGCTCTTCCTTTTCATTTTTGCTATTTTGATTGTGCTTCTAAATGTAAAGGGAAAAGATGTTAGCCTTTTTTCGCTATTTATATTTTAATGCTTGCCATATCCTTGTTTGATATTTGAGTTGTTCATGGAATCTTCAGTATTTTTATGATGTTTAATTTAAGACTGAAGACAGTTAGAAATGAAATAGAAAGTAAAGGAAGGGTCAAAGGAAGAATGAAAGTTCTTTCAAATGAAAGAAAATAATGTGCCTTAAACTTCTTGGGTCACATTTTTTCTGGTTCAGATAAGACAGATTTGCCAGTTAAGCAAGTCGAGGCATTGGATATCCATAGCGATGACACTAAACTAAGAGATTAATAGCTCACAGTCAAAGCAGTAAAACCAGGGGACTTGTTAACTAAAACGTTCAACTGCTTAATGAGCTTCTTCACATTTAACAGCTTTCTGTCGTCTTTGAAAGCAAATTGTTAAATAAATGAAATAGAGAATACACATAATGGGACAGAGAAACCCAGTCTAAATATATGTACCTTATTTTGAAAGTCACAACAACAGGATTTGGATGTATATCTTTTAATTCTGAGCCTAATTTTTTTTTAGCTCTGATTTTGGGCACTTACATTATAATAATTTATTGTACCTTTGCTGTTGTTAAAATTATATATCTCATCGTGGTATAAATATTTTTGTCATATTCCTGGTTGTGCCTGTTGCATTGTTGTTGCTGATATAACCGAAAATACACAGTTGTGGTTGATATTGAAGCTTGAATTAACAACTGATTTATATGTTTTACAAGGACTCCACCACACCTTGGCTCAAATTGTAGCCACAACACCAGAGTTGGAAGAATCTCATGACTCGCTCGCATCTCATGGCAGTATAAGAAAGTCAGTGTGAGTATTTCCATAAATAAGTTTACAATCATTTTTTTCAAAGCTGGCTTTTGATTTTTTGATTCTTCAGCTACATGGTCAAAAGATATCTATGTCCATACTTTGTGTATGAAGATTGACCTCATCTATAAGTTGTAAATCCTCATACTCTGATGTCACCAGCTAGAATTTATGACTCTTTCTTTACAGATGAATTTGGCGCAGTAATTTGTAGACCTGACCTCTTAATGACAGTATGCAGGTCCTCATTATTGACAAACCTACCATGAGAGACATTATAACTGTTGCATGCAAATTTAAAGAATACGAGAGGCTGGTTACATACTCATTGTTATTTGTTGGCATTCAGTCATCCTGTTATTGACAGAATGTTGGCAAGGGCCATGTTGTAAGTATTGAATTGCCCTCGTCAGCAGTATCAGAGTTTCATCAAACATGTGGGCAGGCAATTACAGTAACTAATACAGGCTAGTATCACCAGCAGTGTTTTAACACCATCTTGTATTCCAAGTTTAGTCACTCATAGCCAGTATCCCAGGTGATGGTGATGAATATTTTCACCCAATGGATCTGCGGAGTATCTCTTGCTTTCATATGCGGCTGTTCAAGTGAAGCAAGAGGGGTTCAAAATGCTTTGGAAAATTACCACCATGGATTTGTGAGAGTGACTGATAAATAAAAAGATTATATAGATGAGATCTGCTTATTAGAATGTTCAGCTTTTGCAAGGAATAATAGAGAAGGAACTACCAATATCAATGTAAAAACTTAGAATCTTTTTTATTTGGTAAATTTATTTGATGATTTGTAATTTGCTTGTTCCTTCACAGGCGCAATGACAACTCTATATTTGATGAAATTCAGGGCACAGATATCGCTGAAATGGACTTTGGTGCTGATATTACAGGTAAGCAATGTATTTTGTTCATAGAGGTGAATTTTTTGGGTAGGAGATTTTTTTATGGTTTTTTTTTTTTTTTTTAAAGTGAAAAAATACCACTGGGATTGGATCACAAATTTTTTTATTGAAATATTTAAAAAAAAAACCAAAAAACATGGAGCTTTATAAAATTTTCTCTGGCTATTTATGATTTGGGAGCTTTTTAAGGATTTTTATCACAAACGGCTACAGTCTTCATATATGTGACTGATGCATTTTGCTGCAGCTGTTACACATCATATCAAGCCTCAGCTATTAATTGCAATTTTTTTTTTTTTTTTTGTATTGCTTCTGAGTGAGGGAAAGAAAGGAACACAAGATGCAGCAAAATGCAGTATTCTTTAGTATTGTCTTTACCCATTCAGAGCAAGCAGCAAGTTATAGAAGAGACAGGGGTATCAACCTAGAAGATTGTTAACCCTTTCGTGGCTCTCTTGACATACATTGTATGTCGGAATATGACTGAGGTCTGATGCACTATTGACATACAGCATATGTCCCCGCAAGACATGGATCTTATAGTGATGTACACTGTATGTCAACAGTATATCTGACCCTAGTCATATTATGATGTAGGTTTTACGTCAACAGAGCAGTGAAGAGGTTTTAAACTCAACAGAAATGAAATCGTGGTATAGTCCACTGGTAATTCAACCATTTTGTGAAATTTTCTTAGCACCGGGGGAGGAAATCTGCCCAGCAGATAGCAATGAAACAAAGTTGTATATTACAGGAAAAAAAATTGAAAGTTGGAGGGGGGGGGGGTAGAAAATTGATCTGCTTGTTTGTATCAGAATAGTGAAATATACCTCACATTTTATTGTGTATGTGTGTTTGCCAAGCATGTGATGATTACTTTTGAAAGGACTATTCTGTGCATTTGACTAACAATTAATCTGACAATTTGTGCATTTTTTGAATTTCTAATGTGAATTAATTTTTGTTTGTTTGGCTTTTTTTTTTTTTTTTTCATTTTATGATATTTAGCAATTGTATTAGATCTTCAGTAGATTTTTCTCTCAGTGATTTCTAAAGCCTTCCTTGAGTAAAAAGGTGAAGGCTTTAAGAAGAATCATTATTATCATACACAGTAGATATGTAGCTAATAAGTTTTTCATAGGAAAAAAAAAAACTCACAGATTTTTTTTTTTTTTATTTAATAATTCAAACACAGCTTCTTTCCATTTTATTTCAGTATGTTTTTTTTTTTTTTTACTTGATAAAATCCGTAGTTCCTTTCTGACCTTTTTTTTTTTGTATAATTTATATTTAAGAAAAAAGTGTTGATTGCCAAGTACAAGATGAAACTCAGGTTGATTTGCAGACAAGATGGATTGAATGCTTTGAATTAATCCACCGTGTGGCACCCAAAGGATTAAACTGAAATGAAATAGGCCAGGGTTGTGCATATATTAACTTGTGACAGCCTGAACTCCTCTGTTGACTGGAGAATTCCTTTAAAAAAAATTTTTAAAAAGAATAAAGATAGATCACGTTGAAGTTTGGTTTCATATAATTCTCTTAGATCTAATCCATATCAGATTTGTATTTTGATTCATGGAACACACTAAAGACTTCGGCTGTCTCAAACTTCTTTGCTGGTTGTCAGATTCTTAAAATACAGTGGTGTCCGCCTAAGAGCCCGATCCGCCTAAGAACCTGCCTCTGCTGCGAAACAGAATTTTTCCTCTATAATTTACCCCTCTAAGAACCCGCTCTGGGCCCTTCCAAATGAAAAAAATCCGTCAAAGAGCCCAGTGTCGGACCAAGATACCCAAGTACTTATGGTATAATTCCACATCATACTGTCCACTTGAGAGAAACGTACAGTGTTAGATGTGCAGTTTTAATGGAGACGGGGATGGAGGGAACAGGTAGACAAAGGAGTGGAAGTGATGGTTGATGTATGACTGCATAATCAGGCCACGTTGTTGGCTAACCCGTAACCACTTCTTTGTTTGACAACACGTGGAAGAGCACGTGTGATTGGCTTTGTGGATAAGGAGGTGTAAGGTTAGCCTCCTGACTGGTCAGCTGTTTTGCTACTTCGGTTGGTCTATAAACACTTGAGTCATTCATGCGATTATTTTTTCAACAATGCTACTGTTATGTGAAAACTCACACACGTCTAAGCGCTAGGCATTATTGGTGTAACTATACGCTAAAAAGATCAGGAATTGCTACATCTAATTATAACACACATAGGGTAGAAGGCTGTACTTATTCTTAATAATAAATCTTTAACTAACGGTAATGATCAACTAATCATGGTAGTGAAGACAATCTGTGGTCATATGGGTTGCGTAACTTTTTCAATTCGCTTAAGAACCCGTCCACCTAAGAACCCGCTTTTTTTGTCTCCCGACGACCGGGTTCTTAGGCGGAGACCACTGTATCACAAAAGTTGACTATGAAAGTAGCAATACAATATTCATATTTTATGAGGACTTATTTAAAATTTAACTACTTTCAAATTAAAGAGACCTGTTGGAAGGATTGAGGCATTTTTCTCATTCACAGACACCAAATTCAAGTCCCTCAGTTGATTTACACTCTCGAGGCAAAGATCTGTTCAAGGTAAAGTCAATTGTCAACAATGTAGAAGACAAAGCAATATGTCCAGAGATCTTTTGTGACACTTGGTTACAATAATCTGGAAGCTTTGCTAAAATGTCAGGATCTCTACAGATCTTGATCTTCCTTCATTAATGGTTAAATTAAACAGGATTTCAGGTCATGTCTAGCTTAATGATCCAGAGTTTCTGCTAGATAATTGTTTTTGTTTTTTATTTTCTTTCCAAAATATAATTTTCATGTAGAAATAATTTACACCTCCTACAATATGTTTTTTGGGGTTTTTTTTTTTTTTTGGTTTTAAATGCTTAGCATGACAAGACAGTATTAACTCCAAGTAACACTGCAACAGCCATAAATCTTGAATACTGTGCAATTCAAAGTGTCACCTTTCAACTTCTTTTCCACTTCACTGCGACTCAGATTTGATGGCAGACCTGAAAGACAGGATTGAACTATTTAAACAGAAGAACACTGTCAAAGGTAAAGAAAATACCTGAGGTAAATTTTCTGTATTTAAGTGAAAATGAAATTGATTCATAAAAAAAGCACACTTTCAACACTTTCAACAAGGCTGTGGGGAAAGTGTTACCACACACATTATCACATGATTAGTCATTGTCATGATGTACCTGAAAATTAAATCAAATATTAAGATTCTTCATAATGAAAGATGTGCATAACTTAGTAAAAGATCAATTTCATGCCTTGTCATTGGTCTGCCATGTAAAACATATTCTGACACTCTTTGTAGATAAGTCCAGTTTTGTCTTAAGTGTTATATACCGTAATATCTTGGATTCCTCAGGACTCGAATGTAGAGAAATGTATGTCTAATCCATTCAACAGCCATTGCCATCTCACTGATGGTTTGCAGGACAATCTCAGCATTCAAATGCTCAATAAGGTTTTTATGAAGGCTGAAACATAGGAATTATGCATTTTGATTTAAAATTTGCTTTCACTCCTACACAGTGACATATGACACATAGATTACTACATAGTTTGTTCAAATTTATCATGCAGACTTTCAAAGATGGATTACTTTTCAAATCATGACTTCTTTTTTTTTTTAAGTCATTTGAATCAGTGCACATAAATTTGATATTGCCAGTGCAGCAAGTACCTCGAGAATTTTTTTAAAAAAATGCTTCATGTAAATTTAAAGTTCAAAGAAGCAAGTAGCCAGCTGTACATACACACACACACAAACAAAAGGCAAATTAAAGAATGCCTTAAATTACTTGTTGCACAATAAAAAATCAGGAAGAATCTTTCTGAAAGTTCAAGTTTCTTAATTAATGCTGAAACAGACTTCCAACTTACCTGCTCTCTATTAATTGGGTTCCATTGATCAAAGATTCATATTTTGACTGAGAAGCAATTTGAAAATGAGATAAAATCTCCCAGAACAACTTCAATAGCAAGAAATTTAATTCCATATATCATTTATTACTTTATTTTAAAAAAAAACAAACACAACACTGGGGTAAGCCCAAATACAAGTCAAGAAGCAACTATTGTGATACTTTTATGATAGCCATCTTGAATTGCTGCATCATCACCTACATCATGACAGCATATTTATGTCTAACATGACTACAAATCCTTATATTATCCAATAATTTGTCTCCTAAAAATTAACATGAATATCTGACAAATGTAGGTTTAATTAACATATAAATTCTACTACATCCCAGACATAGAACAGGCAAAAGATTCTGAACTGTTAAAATATCTGTAAAATCAGAACATGTCTACCATTTTATTTTTGATGAAGATGTTTTTTCTTACCTTTAGAGTTGACTTGGTCATAATGACAGCTGTTGCAGATGTGTCAAACTGTGAAAATTATTATGTATTCACTTAGGACAAGAAATGTTTGCTGCTTCATAAAGTTCCGCTTTAAATTTAATGCAAAGAGACACATATCTCATATTCTCAGCATCTGTGAGTTAGCAGTAAGGCAAAGAGTCCAAATGAGCTCGCTTAAATTGTTAAACAGTCACAAGATCGACGTCAGAATTAGAATAAGCTTGAAGAAACTGAAAGCAAACATGTTGTGACATAACTCTTAGTGTCCAGAAGGCCATCTCATGATTATGTACAGGCCTTTGTCACAGAGACTTTCTATCATTTTGCGAAAGCACTACTTCATGTGACTCCTACTTGATGTGACTCCCACCAAAGACAGTAATTTGGTACTTTGTATGATGTAAATTTGTTCTAATAAATGACTTGTCACTGTTTCACACAAAAAAAAACAAAAAAAAACAATTTTTAATAAATGTACATTTTATCTTATAAAAGTCTAAGGGCTTTATTCATCAAATTTAAAACTGTGAATGATTTCCATCATACTGAAATCATGAAAAATGGTTGTGTACAAAGAAGGAATTTCACAGCAAATACTAAGAGAAAAGAATGAGCACTCTGTTCAGGAAGAAGGAAAGAGAGAAATACTTATTACTAAAAATACCTGTGGCCTTCCAGCGCGGCCTATCATCTGCAGAATCTGCATATCTGAATACTCCTGAACCACACCCATGTTATAGAAATGTGTTGACTTGACAATAACTAGGTGGGCTGGCAGGTTGACTCCCATGGCTAAAGTGCTGGTTGATACTGTGTTTAGAACAACAATTTTAAAATCCTTCCAATAATGCATGATGTTTAATCCATGATGACACCATGATAAGTAGATTGATCACTTGTTGCTTTTAGATCAGCAATTTTCCCTGTTTCAAGATATGCAGAATACATGTACTGACTTTCACACTGAAGTATTTATCAGAATTTCAGTATCTGAGTAGTAGGCCTCCTATAAAGATGTGAAATTGTGTCAAATACATTGCAGGAATGAACTGAAGATGGAAGATAATTCTTTCAAAATAAAGAAATTAATTGGATGCATTTAAAACAAGCATACCAAAACGTAGTAAACAAATCAGAGCATCTTCAAGGCCTAATCAGTATAGAAAGCTGAGATACAGAGACTTGAAATGACTGCAACAGGTCCCCTACATATCATAAATATGAATCTCTCACTGAAAAGATCAACTTTATGTAATAGCATACTCTCATGATTACAAGATAACTGCCGTAGTCATTTCAAGCCACTTTACGAAAAACATGAACAAGAGTTTCGTTTCACCACAAAACACCACATATATTTCACTTCAAAATGGTGCAAGTGTTTCAGTACTGAAATTCAGTGTTGAAAAAAAAGCTTTGAAAGCAATATAAAAATACTCAAAGTATTCACTTATGGCCTAAACTCATTTGCCTCCACACCCTCTTTCCCCCCTCCCCCTCAAAAAAAGATTCATGCAATTATCATAACTGTGATAATATACTGAAAACTGGCATCAATTATGAAGTCATCATCTGGCAGATGAATGCAGTCACTTCGCAGAAATGATCATATCTCATGAAAAATGATTTATATTTAACCTGGGGGAGTGATCTAACTATATCAGAAATAGTTTCTGATAAAGAGAATCCCACTAAAAAGTGAAGAGCAAATCAGATGTACAATTATGCTGGTCACTTTCAGTCTTTGAGAGTGTCTTTGTAGCTTACTCAGCACAGGGAGTTGTGATGACCGGAACAGATCCTCCACAGTGTGCCTATCTCTTGTGTCCAGACCTGCATGATGGATCCCAATCCCTAGCTGTAGTAGTTCTGTGAATCACATAATGTCTGTATATATATGTGGGTATGAAATATCTCTGATGACATTTAGGAAATGCCCAAGCAGTGTCAGAAAGATTTTCTATCATTCAATATCTTGCACCAAGGAGCAGCAACCATTTTCTTTAACATGATTGTTCTTTTATTAGGTCATTTAAAAATGGGTCTGATATCTTCATTGAAATGAAGGGCTTGTCATTCTAGAGGAAAAATAACTCTCCAAAATAGTTTGTAAACAAATATTACATCTCTGAAATTGGCTGTTTCATCACTAACTGTCAATAAATCTATGGACAACTTTTATATGATGATATTGCTGGTTTCACGACAAACAAAGCGAGCGAAGTTTAAATCTATGATCTGTGTTTCAAAATCATATCAAAAGAAAGGGGATAGACGAAATATATGTGGGAATAAAATGGCATCCTGTTCCATATTTTATGACATAATGGGACTGAAATGTAGGAGGTAACGGTAATATATGAATGTCACCATTGACAGAATTTTCAACATCATCTCTCACTTACAAGGGATTCATGAACTCTTATGTAGAGCAGCAGGAATACAGGAATACTCAAACAAAATGATTCATTTATCAAATGATTACCTGCCAGTTTATGTTCATGTATTGTACTGGCAGCTCTCTGAAGAATGTCTGGACTGAAATGACTGAGGAGACCCCGAGCTCGCATGTCTTTAGCCAAAATTTCAGCTGACTGAACTACACTTTTGCGGGATGAACAAAACTGAAATAAAATTAAGTTACACTACATAGCAATTGGGATGCAAAATAATTTGATTGTGCTCATCAAGGTTTACTTTGAATGTTCACCAAAATGCATACAAGTATATGATAGGCTACTAAAAACATTATTCTATCAACATATCTCTTGAGTGCTTTATCAGTGATTTATGTCATTGGTACACTTTACTACTGTTATGGGGTAATTTATAAGCACATTTCATATCGAGTGGTGCACAAAAAGAGGGACAAAAATAAAGATTCATATTTTCAAAAGAAATTATTATTTCTTTTTCATTTTCAGGTGAGTTGCAGAACAGACCTGTAACTTTTATCTCATACCAAGATGGACTACTATGAACATTTTTAGGTGGAAGAGAGGACAAAGATTGCGGAGGTGTATTTTGCAACAAAGTCACCAGCTCTTGTTCAGAGGCAATTTCGAAGCGGATGTCCTGGGAATAAAATTTCCCACCACTTGCAGGATTATTGTCCCAACTGATCCCTGACTGCTTGAACATGAGTCAGTGTCCTCATTGTGAACTTTGGGCAACTATGGCCTTTATTATAGTTAACCACACTTACACTGTTTCTACATCTCTTTACCAAACATATGATTTTAAGGCAGTGGAAAAGTTTTTGTCACAAAACACAGTTCCACAATCTTTGTCCCCTCTTGAACCGAAAAATGCTAACAGTAGTTCATCTTGGTATCAGATAAATGTTATATCTCCTCTGCAGCTCACCTGAAAAGAAAAAGAAAAATTATTTGTCTAAAAAATGTGAGTCATCACTTTTTACCCTTTTTTTGTGCACCACCCTGTATACCTAAAGCTTTCTCAGGACAGCTATCATTGAGAAATCTCAATCCTACACTATGTAGTAAAATTTACTACAAACACTTTCATGGTTCATATAGTAAAAGTTGGTCAAAATGATAACCATTTACCCACCACTAAAGTTGGTTTTCCATGTGAATGTGTTTGAATGATGGCTCTGAGTCTGTAAGACAGGTTCATGTCAAAGCAGAAATCAGATGTTCCTTCTTTAAATGGATACCCAAGTACAAGTCTGTCTAGCTTCACAGGTCGATGCTGCTGCCCTAGACTAATACATTACAATTTTAATTTAATAAATGGTATCACACTGATAATAAGAAGTAGTCAAATGCATAGTATGCTATGATTATTTTTGTCTTGACAAAGAGAATGGTATGTTAAGAAGAGTGGCAGGGCTGTCCCTAGCAGTCTTGAGCAAGAAAACAGTGAACACTTGACTTTCTTTCAGTTTCATAAAAAAAGATATCTAAAAAAAAAAAAAAAAAGAAAAAAAAACAGAGGTATATTTTTCAAAGATAAAATAGAACTTTAAAAATCTTCACATTTAACAATTATTATAATTTCATAAAACACAATAATTTAGAATTTTTTTGACACAGAATGTACCATGAAAATCTCTCTTTCAAATCTTAATTCATAAATTATCACTACAACCAAGTGCACAATCTGTTATTTACAGTGACAGTTCAGTTTAAAGAATAATATTTCAAGTAATCTTTTATTTGTATCAAATTGTACATGTTTAATTTGTAAACACTCAGTACAAATATTATTAGCTGTCTCATTTATAAATAAGTGCACACATAGAGGGACCCATTTCCACATGTTCACATACACACAGATAGACAGACAAAGTATGACTAACTTGAATGCAGAGGCTGGTTTACTTGGACTACCTAACCATTCAGCGATCTAGAAAGAAGAAAACACTGAGATATATCCTAAAATATCATAAAATGAAATCAACATTTGGCAAATAAATAGAATCAAATAATATCTGAAGTTTACAACAAAAAATTTTAGAGAACATCAACTCCATAAAAATAAACAAATTCAGTTCTATAGCCAAAGTCTTCTAGTTATTTAATCCATTTTTGTAATTTCACACTCCCTCCTGTTCATTCCAGTGATTAGTGCAAGTCTTAAGCAAAGGTAATTATTCCACACAAGCAGAGTCAAGAGTCAAAGTCAAGTAAGCTGATAACAAACTTGCATCATTGTAATTGGGCATTGTGGCAGATACAGCCACAAAACGTAAATGTTTCCCATCTTCTCGCAGATGTGATATCTGGAGTGTCTTCATACGACTCACAACAGCTTCCACTGTAGCCCCTCTATTGGGGTCATTCAAAGTATGAATCTGAAAGAGGATTATCTTCATTGACTAAATACACTTGAGGAAATCAAGAATATGAATCTGAAAGAGGACTATCTTGGCTGATTAAATACTCTTGAGGAAATCAATGAAAGCATGGTAGTGTCAACAAATAATTAAATGCAATAAGTTGTCATCAAATATTTTCTGCATTCTACAGAAATATAACCTCTCTCTATATCTTCAAACAAAAGTTATGTAGCATGCAAAATAAAAATAAGGCAATTCATTGTATTATTCTAGAACGGTAGGCCTAAATGAAGCTCAAATAAGAAGCAAATTCTTATTCAGTAAGGTTTTCCACATGTCACCTATTGCATATGTGACTACAGAATCTGCAGTTTATGATCAGCTGGCTCAGACTGACTAGGTGAAGTGGTGGGTTTATTCCTACTACCAAAGTGCCATGGTGTGTTGTGATAAACTAGTGATAAACTAACAGTAAAACATAATTTCACAAGACTCTTGATTAAATGCTTACCTCATCAATTAGAAAAAGTTGTATGTCCTGGAAAAGTCTCTTATTGTCTTTCCATCTTCGAGACATGCTGTCCCATTTTTCCTAAGGGGTGAACAAAAAAATGAAATCATTTATATATATATACATCATAGAGTGATTTAATCATGCCACAACAAAGTCCAACAAACTGTGACGATTTAAAAAAAAAAAAAAATCAGTCTTCATATGATTATAATAATTATGTTTGCGATCACACTTTCATTTTGACTTAAAGTTAAACCAGTAATATAATAAAACTCACTGGTGTGGTGCAAATTAAATGAGCATTTAAAAGTATTTCCAAATCATCTAATTCACTGTCACCAGTCACTTCCAAACAGTTAAGGTTGTGATGCCCAAATTTAGTAGACCAGTCTGTGAACTTCTCTGAGCACAACGCCTTCATAGGTGCCACTGAAATAAACATGTTACAACAACAAAATTCTTTGATATTGCTTAAGTCAAAAAAATGTTGATACGTGAAACAATTTGAGGACAACATTAGATTTCACCATTTAATTCTTTTGAAATTAATGATAGTTGCATGATAATAAAATGGCATAAAAAAAAGTCTGGCTATTTCTAACAATTGCTGACAAACAAAAGCAACTTTTATATTTTCCACCCACTTCAAAGGGTATAAGTTCTAAAAAGCCCTCAAAATACCAGTCTCACAGGCATCCCAACTCCACAGAGGACACAACAAACACCACAAAATTACAGAGACAGGAAGTTCTTCACTTGGAATATCTCCCATGGAATGCCACCCTTGATGTTTCAGGGGTGACATCTCTTCTCTCTCTCCTTGTTATTATCTTCTGTGCCGCTCTTTCCTCTCTTCTTCTTGATGAGTGAACATATCTTACTGTGTTTGGCACAATAACTGTGATCATGCTGATGTGCTGTTAAACTCTAAGACAAACATAACAAACAATCACTTTTGTTTTCCTAGCAAAAGTGTACAAAACAATATACTGTAAATAATCTTCCCAAGTTGTCCAGAGCTACCAGCTTTCATCAGAATGCGTATGATTGCCAGTTCAAAGATGACAGTTTTGCCTGAGCCTGTTGGCGCTGATGCAACGAGCGATTTATCTGTGTACAGAGCCTGTTGGGAAATACAGAATGTAGTTATTCACAGAAAAGAAGTTCATATTGTGATATTTTCTACAGACAGGATATCAAATTTTTAGACTATGATGCTATAGCAACAATTTCTCAGTTCCAAAATATCTAAGAATAATATGTCACAGATTCTGAATAAAGCACCCAAAGTTACATATTAAAACAATACATTTATTGAAATAATAACACTGTTAATAAGCAGTTATTTCACAAAAATAACTTTTGCTAATATACTACAGTGTATTGCAATTATCAAATTATTGCATCTAGTTGATGATAACATGACTAGTCATTTAATGTTCTTGAAAAACACATCTTTTTCAGTCAAAAATCATTTTTTTTTCCCTCCAAAATCCAGTGTTGCAATTCTGATGCTGAGCTGCACAAAGATAATAGCTGTAACTATAAATAATACAGGCTTAGAAGGACTCTTAAACTCAAAACCCTAGCTGTTGGTTGATAGTTGATAATAAAAAGCTGGCTCACACTTACTACATTGAAAACCTGCGAACAAGCAAATTCTCAAGAGTCTTGTGTAATTAAACAAACTATTACCTCATCCAAAACCAATGACTGCAAAATGTTGAAATATGGAAAACTGAAAATATCACGGTGAATTCTGGGTTTTTTGGTTAAAGATGCTGGCAACCTCACACTTTCCTCCTACACAGAAAAACAAAACTGTCTAACAAAACCTCAGACCAAAATGTATAACTGTGGATATGAAAACTAACTAAAGATATTTTATTTTATTTTCACCTAAGAATATCTTCATATCCTCTGGCTACTATCTATATGTTCTACTGCAGAAAATATAAACAATCTGAAAAGTTTTATATGAATTCTTATCTCACAAATGAGGTTTTGGAGCATGTACCAGAGCTTATTGCATTTACAATCCCTCTAAAATTAGTGCAAAAAAGTAAGTATTTACTAATCAAAAGCCAAGGATATGAATTTCCTCAACAGAGCGCAATTTGATGCCAGCCACACCTGGATTCTCTGAAGAAGAAAAAAAAAAAAAAAAGACAATCAATAGACTAGCATTATCACACATGGCATGTTTGTTTGAACTTAAAATGTTAAATCTAGCAGAAATCAGTTCCAATTGAAGCAGTTTCTTGTGTTATCTTGTATGTTTGAAGTTGTCACAACCTCAGGAGGTGGAAAATCTTAAACAAAAAATAAATAAATAAATGAGAAAATACTAAAATAGCATGGCTCAGCTTCAGATCAGGATTTATATTTTAATTTGATTGGTGCAGAAATGCCATGAACAGATCTAGATAGTCTCTTGTCAGACATGATCCTCTTGTTTTGAAATGGAAAAATGATAAACACCTGAATGTTTGAATAGCTCATCTTTTTCCATCTGTGACTTGAATGCTTTTGTTCTTTGATCAAACACAGGTTGCCCTGCAGCTTTCCTTAAGAAGGAGGATGGTGCAGGTGGAACAATAGCAAGTTTGTTATGTTTATTGATAGAAGTACTCCATTTATTTCCATAATTTTGTGACTGAACCATCTGTGAAATTGGTTGAGAAAATGGCATATTAAATGAAACTGGTGATGTGGCTTTGTAGCCAGAGGCAGCACTCCTCTCTTGTGGAGATCCACCTAGATCAGAAGTATCTTCTTCTGCACCCAACATTGCAGAAATTCCAGGCAAGCCATTAAATTTTTCTGTTGATAGTTCAAAGTTCTGTGGTGCTTGTGACTGATGTGCCTTTTGCACATAATTTTGACAAACTCTTGGTGGAGCTGGAGGTGTCACAGAATGGCCTTGCAATGGCAACTTTGTCTTCTCAAGCACCTGGTTACCAAACTGTCCATCACCATTGTAATATGGCATTTGCGACTTCACAACCTGGGACAAGGGCACATTGAAGGATGACTCTGAGAGCTGCAGTTTATGAAACCCAGAAGCACTTGAAGAGTTCATTGTTAATAACCCTGGCCGTGCACTGCACTGTTCGGGAGAGCAAAATCTGAAATGATTATAATATACACGTACCACTAAATAACAACAGCTTGCATTAAAAACTTAAATAAATAAAATCATTGTTTTCCTTCTCTTTTTTTTTTTTTTTTAGAAGGATTCTCAAGACTTCTCAACACAAAAGTGACTTGAGTTCTACAGTCTAAATCAATGCAAAAAGAAAGGCGCTTTTTCGTTTGTTACCCCAGTCTGTTGTTGTTGTTTTTTTTTTTTAAGCCTTTCAATCCTAAGAGACAGGATTATCTCGGCTTGTAGAAGTTGCCAATTTTGCTGAGAAATTTTGTGGGT
>JBCAUA010391763.1:0-18222 GCA_038406235.1 Peronia verruculata | reverse complement strand
CAAAAATGAAGGTACAGGGGAAAAACCCCCCCCCCCCCCCCCCCGCCAACTGCTTAGCGGTGTCATAAATAGCTGGTTTGGTCAGTACATCGGCTACTGCTTTGAGTATAGAATATGTTTATGCTGGCGAAATTGAAGGGATCTGCTGCCAGCATTATTTCGCACTGGATACTCGATATTGGTGAGCGACAAAGTGAATGAGATGAGGAAACGAGATAGGATAGTGGAGGCGTGAAGACTAAATGAGGTTGTCCGGCATAGTAAACTATTATTGGATGTGTGTATCATCGCTTCTAATTAATAATGAGTTACATTCTTGCTAGGCGCCAACACAAAGTGAACACAAAGAACTTGTCTAACCTATCTTATGTTGTTTAGGGTATCTTTCATCGTTCTTGGCTTATAAGTGTTGTGTTGTTTTCTGGGTACTTACATGAAGCGTCATTAGACATTTGTGTGCAAGAGGATCACAGCAGCTAAGAGCCACATCTTTAAGTTGTTCTTTGTATCTCTCTCCTGATACTCGTGATCTTGTTTTTGGTCAACTTTTCGACAACTAATGAGGCACTATAGTAACAAAAAGAAGTAGGATAGTAATGTGGACAAGATTATGATTTCCAACTACACCCACAGATTTAGATGATGCGTTGTAATAAAGAACCGTCATATGAAACGGTTGTCCAGACGACTAACCGAAGCTAGTTCGAAAATTTGGCTAGCACTTTATGTTTATTAATTAGTATAACTAATTACTTATGCATGTTTGTTATTTGTTTTTCATTACTGCATTGAGTGATATTCATTGCAGTTTTTTTTTTTTTTTTAATATGACGATAATGATTATGGTGATCCTTACTCCTGTTTCGTTATCTATTCTGTCCAGTGATTGCACTGGATTTAGTTCAGACCACAGCTTAACTTAAGAACTGTCAGAATTCATAATGTGTATCATAACTTCCTTTATGGAAGATGTCCGTACTGTGGACAATGCTGTGGGCTGCTAAAAGAAAGGGAAAGCAGATAATTATGGTCATGTGCCGTTTTGCGACGAGAAATGCAGAAATGCCAAGAAAAACAGCTGAACATTGCTTTTGTTGCAAGATGCATTTACTGCCGATTTGGTTGAATCAGTGAAGATGGGGCCAAGATGGCTCCGCTGTTTGGCGCTCCAAGTAATTATTTATTCCTCATATTTGCCTATTTTAATGTATCAAATGTGTGTTTTAATGTATCAAACCAATTACCAATGAACAGTGTATATCTTGACGTTCAGGATATTTGTTTAAATTGATGATGGTGATAGTGAAGACTATCAGTTTGTAGAAATGTCTTAAAATTTAAAACTGACTTTACCGACAACTAACTTTCAGCACAGAGTGATAAGGATCAATCTATGTAATTCACCGGGTTAAAAATTTACTACGGTGATAGTGATGGCTTTCTGGTTCTTCCTTTAGGATGCTGATGATGATCATGATGGATGCTAGCATGAGATGAAGTGTGATAATAACCGATTGTCCAGTGTTGTTAAACAGCAAGAGGTGTCAATAGAAATTGCTGGTGTGTCCCAAGTTTCCACACTGATATGTAATTATGTTCACCAGATAGCAGTTTGGACCTGACAGTGTGACGAAATGAATATTTGAACTCAAAGTGAGAAAATAAACACTAAGTTGTCAGTTTAAAAAATAGATTCCGCTGTCTATATATCATCCTGTGTGATATTGACCTGACCTCTCCATCTAGGTCATCATAACAAGGGCGACAACAACTGCAGTCAAGACTTTCAACAGCAGCAACCACCACCACCAGCAACAACAACAACTAGAACAGCAATAATAAAGGTTCTGTAGGGAAGCAATAGTGACATGACGATTATGACCTAGTGGAATCTTTCATAACACATGAGTAAAGTAGCCATTGTCGTACAGAAATCCAAAGAAGTTCGGAATGGCAGCTGATATGACAGCTTGCTGATCGGGGCCTTAAAGATATCCAAGTATTTTGTCAGTAGGAAATATATTAATAGTTTGTGGAATGGGCGTATATTCATACTTCGTGTCATGTGTGAGATATCTTTTCAAGATGCTTTTATGGTAACCTTTACGATTTTCCTAGTCTGTGGTGTCTTTACTTGCGGCTTGTAATTTTGTGTCAGTGTGTATAGAAAAGGTTCAGTATAAAGTATAGGTTTGCAATCGAAAGAACGAAGTTTAGGTAAAAATTGTTACGAATGACAGAGTTGGGATGAAAACGAGTTATTTCTACCTCTATGCGCTCTTTTCATAGGTGCGGTGACGAACTGATTGATGACCTGCTTCATGTTTTACATCTCTCGTGGCGAATCCCTTTGCAGATCTCGTGATCTGATTATTAATCCTTTATAGTTGTAATTCACCAAGATGAAATGCGCTTGCCAAAACACAACAAAAATATCTCACAACCATTTTGCTACCCTTATTTTCTGTGTAACTGTTGCATGGTTATTCAATTAACGCAGTTTTAAGGATGTATTGATACATTGCACATTTTGCTTGCCCACAGTACGAGATATCATCCTTGTGTTGTGTGTGTGTGTGTGTGTGCGTGCGTGCGTGCGTGCGTGCGTGCGTGCGTTCGTGCGTGCGTGCGTGCGTTCGTGCGTTCGTTCGTGCGTTCGTGCGTTCGTTTGTTCGTTCGTTCGTTCGTTCGTTCGTTTCCGGCTATACAAGGTTAAGTTTATTCAAGCTTGGAAAAATAACAACACTGCTTGTGACCGAAATCAAATATCTGAAATGCCGAATAGGAAGGGGGAGGGGGAGGGGCGATGTAAATCCAACGCGGTATCTCCATATCGGCAAAAACAGCTAACTTGTTTTGTAGAGGGATTGGAGTATCTGCTGGATATGACGTATTTGAATGAACATGTTTTATGGAGGGGTAGGCGGTGGGTTCAATGAACGATATCTAGGGTGGAAATCCTGTAGTGCAGTAGAAAGAGATCAACAATTTTCGATAACATTAACCCTCTTTGTGTCGGTAGAAACCACACCACTGTGAGAAGGCCTATGGGAAAATTGGTCTTTGCTGACACACACACACATATGCATTCGTAACAGATACAGTATTCTGGATAGGATAGACTGTGATAGATAGTATCCAGTAACTGCAAACACGTTAGTCTGAAGAGATGTTTTTTTTCAGATTGCAGTTAACCATTGTTCAGCTGATCGAGCCGTGGACACCTGTAGAACCAACAACCGCCAGCGGAGATTATGTGACAGTTGTTTTGGAGAACACCAGAGATTACAATCAAACACTCCAATGTTGGACATGTCAGTGCAAGGCAGAAACGAGTGGTTGCTGTTATATCTAGTCGTTATCGCCGTTCTAAATCACCGACGCCTCTCCTTTTCTCCTCCAGCCACCCCACCTCTTGAGTTTTTTTTTTTTTTTAAATCTAAACTCGTTCCTTTTTATTGCTGCTGTTTTATTGCATTTGCCTTCAGAATTTTTAGTGACTTATCAAGTGACAACATTTACTCTAGGACTCCTTCCTTCCCTCCTCCCCTTGTCCTGAAATAGATTCATGTAGACCTCTCTCTCATTTGACTTTCTTTTAGAATTTCCACCCATTGCGGTTGAGCGACCCCAAGCTGTTTCTCATAACGACAGGCATACATACTCCCTGTCCTGAATAAACTGATCTGTACACCTCCCCCACTCAAAATTATTAGACAACTCTGGGTTTAGGACAACTCTCGCCACCCTCCGTGGCCTTCCCTATTCATAGCTCACACACACATAATTTTTCATCATTTTGATTAGATCCAGTTGCGGGATACCCTCCCCGCCCCTTGTCAAAAATGCCATATCTGTGTCTTGATCTGTCCAGCCTGAGAATTTTATCATGCCACAGCCGCACAGCTCTGCCCGTGCCTGGCCAGATCCACTGTCAGATGGCAATATATTATCACTGCACTGAGTCAATGCGGGAAACAATGTCCTTCATCTTTCACACGCCACTGTTGTGCCGGGTCGATTTTAGGATCGAATCGTGTTTTATTTTTACTTCTTTTAGATAATTTGGTCGATTTTTTGGTTTATTTTGTTTGCCGGTTGATAGTTGTTAGGTTTGGTTGGTTGGTGGATTGCTTGGTTGGTTGGCGGATTGGTTGGTTGGTTGGTTGGTAGGGTAGTTCGTTCGTTGCAAATATTGCCGTTTGGTGGCTTGATTACGGAATTAATTGATTGTTTATTATCTTATGGCTCGTCCTTAAAAGTGCACCAAAGTCTTTTCTCATCGATTCCTGCCTCTATTGAAGCGCTGTATTTTGGGGCGATCTACCGACAGGATTGGTTATATCTGAAATTTTACTGTTTCTGGGTATGAAGTATCAGTGGGAAGACATTGTACTGACTGAATTAGAAAAATACATTCACGAAAGTAATCTTAGGAAACCTTTGGAGAAACAGCCTCTTGATATCTTGAAACTGTCACGGGAAGGTTATGTAGAGAGGGGTTGTAAGTTGAGTGCAGACGCAGTTTCAGCTTAGTTGGGTGTATTTTTGCAAAAACAATCTTGATGGGAGATCGCTGTTCTTACAAATTTAATGTCTCTAGGGAGAGCGCTCATCCATGTACAAATATAAAAGTACAATTTGATCGCTCGCAAAAAACGACATTGAAATAGGCCTTGACGTTCACGATTTTCATCATTATACATTTTTTCGGTGCAGCAGGCTCGAAATATATGTATATACTTTTTTTTCCGGCTGGTTAAATCAGGATTGGCGGGGTTCAGCTGACATGCGAAATATTGTCGCCCAATATGTGGAATCGGGATCGGTCTGTCTGATTGAGGCAATTAAAATGTAAAATCTGCACACAGAATTCAATCACAGGGGCTTTTACCTTTCTTGTAACGTCATGTGGTGTCTCTGGCAACGCCCTGGTACAAACTGACGAGAATAAACAAGTAAATACCCCCCCCCCTCAAAGAAAGAAATAAATACATAAGTAAGTAAGAAATGCAGTAGTGATATATCATTATATACAATGATCGATCAATGATGTTCAGAGGCGAGTATGTACAAATCCAGATTGAACACATTAAGTTTATGAAATTAGCGACATTTACCCACGAGGGTGTAACGGTAAGCCACTGCTAGAACGTTAGCTATTGGGTCATGAGAGCAACAGCTGTGGATGCTGGACCCACATTATATTGTGTAACTCTCCAGGGCAGAACGGCCAACAATTCGTTGATTTGGCTGTAATTACTGGGGCAACAGGTGTGCTTCTAGAATGGAGAAACACGCTTGATGAAATTGCTTCTTGATAGTCCATAGTTCATAAACATTATGCAGGTTTTCCACGCTCATGATCCAACACATTATTGTATAGACTAGACGCTTTCATATCACTGATTTAATGTCTGGAGGAAGATACTGATGTAAGAAAGCTGTTGTGGCCAAAGTGTTGGGAGACAACGGATTTCAGAGGTACTTCAAGTAAAGGAGATTTAAAAGTTCTCTTTGCAATCTGAAAGTATTGTCATCTTTCAGAATAATCAGATGCAGTGTTGTCCCTGAAGTCAGCGACAGTGATAATTCACCTCCATTTGTCCTTTCTTCACTAGCCTTTACTGATTTCATGGATTGTTATTTGACGACTTTTAAATATGGGGATTTAGTCAGTGGTCATGCCTCGGATGTGTAGCTTTTTATTTTTGTGATCATCTGTTTGTTGTCATAAAAACAACAACAACAACAACAAAAGTGGGAGGGGGAATTGTTGTTGTGAGAAAGACGCTAACTCTGATTCATTATGTATCACCAAACAATAGATGCACACAAAAACATTAGACAACCCCGAGTTCTTATAATATGTGTTAATGTGATACTTGTACCAAAAATATGACACCGACATCCGGCTCTGCACAAAACACAGGTGAATGACCCCACACAAATAGTGCAGCTGCACAACGCAACAACTGCACTGCGCAATAATGTGTGCAGGAGTTTGTGTGCTGTGGACTACTATATTGTCACTGTGAACGATTGCAATCCGAAGTCCCAAAGCACAGAAACACCGCTTTTAAGGCAAGGGCGAAGATATTATTAAGAGTGCGTTAGATTTGATGTAACCGACTTCGCACACTGACTACTCCACACCAAGTAGAAATTGTACGAATCGAATACTGTATTATTTATCTTTGAGAAAACATGTTGTGGTGAAAGAATAATTATGAAGTAAGACAAGCATACATTTACGCATCGGTACACAAACAACAAATACATGCAGGTGTATATGAGTACATACAATCGTCGCATCCATCCATCCATCCTTTCATCCATCCATTATTCTAGTGAACCCACGTAATAAGTTCTTTTCCGTGTCTCCGGAAGATATCTGTGTAAATGATGGCTCCACTTTGGCGCTGTAGTCAGGAGCGTTCCTTGTAGATAATTCACTATCTGATATACCACAAGTCTGTGAAGTTGCGAACAAAATTTAGAGCGGTAAGTGTTTATGACGCGGTTGTCGGGGTTACCTCGTGCTTGTGTTTCAGAATACCTTAGGCTCATAAAGAAAAAATGAGAGAATATGATAAAAAGGGGAGAGGAGGTGAGAAGGGATGGAACGCAGATAGAAAGAAACACAAGAAGGAAAGGAGGGGGGGGGAACAGGAAGGACGAGTGGCAGACACGGTGCAAGCAGGCAGGATCAAAGGAAGGTTGAAGGAGGAAGACGAAGAAGAAGAAGAAAGATGAAATAATGGGGGGGGGGGGTGCTGTCATAATCATGCACTCGTCTATCAGTCCGTTGGTTGTGCAGGCAGGTTGTTACGTGGGGTCGGCGGCCCGGAAATGAGGAGGTGCTCTTATCCATGACTATCGATTCTAACCCCCCGTCTCGGCCACAGCCATCGATCAGAAGCGAAGTCCTAGACTGCTACTATTACCATAACCTAGCTGGGCAATTTGGTTGCTTCAGATAAGTTTTGAGTGAGATAGCCAGTAGCTGCGGTTACCAAATCGCCCCCAGTCATTGGCAGATTGCCTATCTTGGTTCACTATGTTTTTCCCGAGAGAAAGAATTTTGTTTCAAATGGGCATATGAATAATGTAGATACTAGTAGGCAATTTCAGATGTATTGCTAACTCGAAACATCAGTGAGGCAAACCATTTTTCGGCGCTATTTGTGAGCCAGCAACGTGATTTTCTTTTAATGATCTGCATCATTTGATTGTATCGGGCGCGAAAGACCTCAGTCTGCCAATTCTCCGCCACTGAGACAGACACCTGAGATGTACAGCCTGCCTGCGACTATTATCGTGGCCAGAGATGATTTCAGCTTCTAACGATTCTGTAGTACCAGTGGAATGATTGCTTGAGGTAGAAATCTCGAGGAACCTGGCTTCGGACAAAAAACAAAAAAGACCGGGAACATTTTTTTCTTTGCATTTCAGACGGCTACTTTGCGACATGCTCTGTAGGACTGCTAATCCGTTGTTCTGAGGATCACCTAGTCTGCGGCACACTTGTCTGTCTGTTCATGACATTGTCCAGTTTAGTTCCTTATTATTCTTGGTGTTGGGATGAGGGCATCTGGTTAAGAATCAAGGTCCACAGTCATTGGAGAGCCTAAATTACCAGTTTACCATAGATTGTAGTAGTTTAACTGAACAGTTGGTTGTTTCTACTCCACCACGCCCAGTCCTATGATCATTACCACCATATTGTATAGTACTTTCAGAAATCGAAGGCCCCTAATGGTTTACCCAGGATTCTGTAAATGTAACCACAGTTATCGGTTACTTCTACTCGACTCCTCCCGGTTTTACTATCATTACTGCTTAATATGCTTCGTGTTGTCATTTTAACCTTCTCGTTCTCTCTGGGCCTCTCCCTCTCTCTCTCTCTCCTCCCTCCCCCCCCCCCCCAACTCTATCCTCATGATTGTCTGTTATGTCCGCTCTGGCGGGACGATGGTATTTTGATGGTCACGTAATCCGTGGTCTGACCAGACATTTTGGCCTGAGGGATGGTAGCAGTTGTTGCCTGGCCAGCCATTCTGGCGTGGCCTGCTCTGTGAGGGTCTGGCTGTACGAACAGACAGCGGAGAGGTCACTGCGAGGGCGGGGTGTTAACTGTTGAAGTATCCAAGGCCGATCTGGTCAAAGGTTCGCTCATCACGCTTTGCACTGGAAATCCTTTCCTTTCCCAGTGTGGAAAAAAAAAAAGGGCTCGCATTCCATCACCCTTAGGGCATGAATTGCTAGTTCTAACTTGAGTATTGTCAGTACATACTTCATATAAAAACCCTGGAACACAGCTTTTTTTTCTTTTCTTTCTATTGATCCATCTATATGTAATTCTAAAGTTTCACATTGGTCTGGCTAGGTCTCTGATATGACTGGAATTCAATCTTGCCGATATCTCGTATCTTTTTTTTTTTTTTTTAATAACGAGCTGCCAGATCAAGTTTGACATGGACATTTCATCTTGAAATACTTTTTTGTCCCTTACACCGTTTTTTTTTTTTTGAAATTCCTATTGTTATCTTTTGTCAAATTGATTATATGATTGAAAATACAAAGAAAACACATTTCATAATCTGTTTAAATAGTTAAAAGTGATGATGTTACCAGTGTACACAGGAGCACGACTTTTTGTCACAGTTTCATATAGATCTATAATATATTGTTATTGACAATAAGAATGGGAATATAGGAACATCAGAAGTTGGGGGTTTGGTGATACTTTGCGGTTTTAAAATAAAATGTTTTGTGTGCGCCCATCTTCCCCCCGCGGGGGCCCGGGGTTTATAAGTAGGTTTTTTGCTCCCACCTGCTGGCGGTGTAAGCCCGCTATCGATGGGGTGTCTCCCATGGAGTGCTACCCTGGACACTCCATGGGAGACATCTCTTCTCTCTCTCCTTGCTCCTGTCTTCTGTCCCGCTTTCTTTCCTCTCTTCTCCTTGGTATGTAAACGTGTTTGACATAATATAGCCGTAATCGTGCTGATATGTTGCCAAACACGAACACAACAACAATTGCACTTATCGTTTTTTTTTTTTTTTTCATACAAACCAGAGTTTTTTAGAATGCTCAATAGAGTAATTTATGGCCTGTTTTGAAAATAATAATGATAATAATAAGTGGAATGGAAGACCTTTTCCAGGCTTGGATTTCGGAGGTTCACAAAAAAAAAAAACTAAAGAAAATAAACATGAAAAAAAAAAAAGATGGATGGCTTTAGAACTTTGAATTGTAGTCATACATGTTTGAGAGAAATGTTGGGGAGAAAAGGGAGTTGTTTTTGTTGTTATTGTTGTTTTTGTTGTTGTTGTTGTTGTTGTTGTTGTTAAAGATACTTACTCTAACGTGTCGGAAATTACGTCTAACGGAAGAAACGAAATAAAAAGAAAGTTGAGCAGAACAAGTGGAGACCGTTGGTGCTGCCTGTCATCAGAACTTATCTTTTGTCACGATTGTGCACACAGGCTAATCATGTTCTCTCTCTCTCTCTCTCTCTCTCTCTCTTCCACCTCCTTTTTTCTCCTCGTATATTTGTCTCTCTTCCTTTCTTCGTTTATTCTCCTTCTTTGTCTCTTCACCAGCACTGTCTCTTTCACTCACTGTCAGTCTCAACCATACATCTCCCTCATCACCTACATACCCGGTAACAGCCAAGTTTAAATAACTTGTACTCTCTCCCAGATATAGGAAGCCTCTTACCTGGGGAAAGATTAACGACCTTAGTTTATCTTTTCACTTTGATGAACCGCTGCACCATCTTTGTTGTAGGTGGAATGGTGAGGAGTGGGGGTGGAAGGGACGTGGAAAATGGGAGGGGAGGGGAGTGGGTGACAGAGAGAGAATAAAAAAGATTCTGTAGCAGTTTTGGAAACCTTGGTTGGCAGAATTTGACACAGATTCTCTTTCTTTCTCCCTCTCTCTCTCTCTTCCTTTTCTACCTCTCTCTCTCTCTCTCTCTGTGTGTGTGTGTGTGAGCCAGTGAGTGAGTGTGTGTGTGTGTGTGTGAGAGAGAGAGAGAGAGAGAGAGAGAGAGAGAGAGAGAGAGAGAGAGGAACCACACCAAATTGACTCCAACGGACCTTGAAAACCCCAGCAATAGGTGGAATCATGTACCTCAAGTAGGAAGTAAGAAATAGTTGACTTTAATTACGTTAGAGATGTTTTGAACGCTTCGAATGATCGGCTCAGAACTTAACGACTTCTCTCTATGTTGCATCATTTTATTTTATTATTATTATTTTTTTTTTCATTTAGAAGATAGGATTTCTACAATCAGATCTTCGTCCCGCCTGTACTTGTAACAACAACAGCAACATCAACAACAACAACAACAACAACAACTGTAACAACAAGTGCGAGTGCAGCAGGAAACCCCGGCAAACATTATCTGACTGACAAGACGAAGTTAAATTATATTCTGTACTGGGGGAACTGTCCTCATAAAAAAAAAAAAAAATCTTGCTTGCTTGAGGTAAACACTTAAGTCATTAGTGATCAAAGAGGACATAAAAGAGGGGAAAAGGCGGGGGGGGGGGGGTGGTGCGTGAGCGACATAAACTAACAGTAGATGTTTATTTTCCAAAGTACACCTTTACCTTATTTTCTATTACTATTAGCGTTCTACATGTTTGAAATAAAGGAACGAAAGAAAAAATTAAAATTGAATACATTTTCACCTTTTGCTAGTGGAGTTTTCGGGGGAAAAAAAGTGGAACTTGTGGGTGTATTCCTTAAGTTGTAGAATACTGAACAAAATGAAACAGTCGTGGTGAAAATGCAAGCACAGTGGAAACTTGTATTTAATTTGTAATTTCATATGACTGTTCTAATTTTTTTTAATTTATGGTAGCTCTAGGAAGGAAGACTGTCAAAAAGGAAGTCTTTGTCTTACTCCTGGTGTGTATAGTAGCTTAGTCAAGTACCGAGACCGCTAAAAGTCTGCATCAGCTTTTTTATGCAAGCTAGCATTTTTGCTCTTTTTACGAGCGCTTAAGTAGCTCTGGGGGCCAGGGTGTAACTCAATTATTTCATCACCGTTGGTGTGCAGAGAGGGAGACGAACGACTTTTTACACATGGGGCAAATTGTTTCTTGCACTTTTGTCACGGTAGTGTAACGCTTTCTTTTATCGCTCTAGATCTAGATATACCGTGGTAAGACATCAACGTTCTGAGCCAGCCTTACAGACTCACATCAGTCCTTCACTATCCAAGCAGTAGTATTGGTATGATTTGTGGTGGTTAAAGACCATGAGTTTTCAAATTTGAGCTCCAAGGAGGTTTGAACGAACTCTGGAAGAATAAGCCAAAGAAAACTTAACATAGATAGCATCTACGTGTAGCACATTAATCTGTGGCACTGGGTCGTAGAAGAGTATTCATGTTCACTTGCTTCAGATATTATCAGGGAGTTTATATTATTCGATCAGTGTATTATCTTGATCTCTTGTACTTTATAATGACTGTGTTTCCTGATCTTTGTCATGAAAGATCCGTGGTGTAGCCATGAAATGAAATTGAAATTTGACAAGGAGAATGATTTTCATCACGCTGTCAGCAAAAGGTCATTTATCATTATTAATTTGAGTGTGTGATCCGAAAACGGACTGAAGGAAGATTTGTGAAGGGGTCAAGGAGCGAGTGTATACCATAGTGCGGTGCCCGCCTGTCTGTCTGTCAGGAGATACATAACTTTGAGTGGACACTGTCACGTAAGCGGCCTGTTTACACACATCAGACTCTGTGTGGGTGTGACAGGTAAAATCAAGATTTCATGAGACTAGTAATAGTGCATAATTTGGTGCTACTCCTCAATCCCCCCCCCCCCTTATTGTTTTTGTAATGCACTGTGCCCCGAATACAAAGCTGGCCTGGTGGTCCCTATTTCTTCGATTGTCACGGGGAAAGAACTTTCTTTAAAATAAATACACGTCCAGGAATGAGTTTCTTCTATACCATAGCACAGGCAATGAAATAAAATAATCCTCCAGTTTTCTGAGAAGTTGAACCTGACCACGTAGGACCATTAGCATTTCAACTCCTCACATTTCGCTTTTGTATTCTGGATTAAGAACTCTATGAAGTTAAATAGACCAGCTCTCTCCACCTGTGTCAGGCATGTTCCAGAACTAGGTCTTCAGCATAGATAGCTTTTTTGCTGGTCCATGCCGGAATGTTTTCAACCACATTGTTCTCAGCTTATGTATGTGTGGCATTTTGGGACATTCCGCTTCCCAGCCTGTTAGGCGCATGCATATCATGATATCAGCGTAGTTATATTTATGTGAAACCTTTCAGCCTCCCAACCTAGCGCCTCTCGCTCTCCGCTGTATACCTAATGTTCCATTCAAGAAACGTTGTTCTCAGCAGCTTCCCCAGTGGGTCTTTCTTAATTGCCCCTCCAGTCCCAGGAGAGCCCGAAAATTGCTTTACCAAATTTGACTTCCGGTTTCTCAAGGTGGCTTGAAGTCTGGTGTAATATCGTGGCTATCATCTTCACTGTTCGCTTTTCTCGTCATCTTTTATGCTTAGAAAAGAATGCTGGGACAAATCACGTCATCCCACCTCCCTCTTCCCCCTTTCCCGTTGATAGGAGCATCGCAGGACGCAGCAGTTCACCGTGCTTTTGCAAACCATAAGTGTGTCATAGAAAAGTGCATTAGTCTGAGCTCATGGATCACGGGCATGCAAGTATCCAAACTTAAAAGTACTAGTATGAGATTATCACGTCACTTTGACACTGGGCTGTCGAGTATGCCCATGGCCACCGCTGCAATTGTTCACTTTGGCTTTGGTCAGTGACATTCCAGTCCTCCCAGCCTAGCACCATTCGCAGGAGAACCGCAGCAACGTGCAGGAAGAGAGGCGGTCGTTCACCCTTTGCCAGCGACGTTATCTTTCTGTGTCCGGAATTGCAACCACATCTCTTCTTTCATGGGTTCTCAGCGGCTCTCGGCATGGGAACTCCTGACAACATATCAACTTTGAAAAGTATCAACAGAAACTGCCAGAGTGTCAAGATTTCCCTTAAGTATGGTTTTATATTATATATTGTGAGAAATTATACCTTAAGTTGGTGAAATATTACTCGACTATGTTAGGACAATATGTACTGTTTGGAAGAGAATTCCAATGCAAACTGTGATGATCAAGACTTTGACCCTGGCAAGATTGACATTAGAACACTGCTTATTATAGAACTACTGTTTCAGATGTCGGTGATATTTATAGTACAGAGGAACAAGTCATGAAAGATTTTACAAGCTCTTCGTGTCCAGTTAACTCCTGAGATAGACAGAATATATTAAGAGAAAGTGCATTGAGTCAGACAAGAAATTTCAGACGTAGTTCATAATTAAATATGTGGCATGTATTGCTGGTTTCCATCTTCCTCCTTTTCTCTTACTGTCTTATTTTTATTATTTTATCTGTTATTTGCTTTTAATGGCCTTCCACGGCACAAGTAGGCCGTGGTTTCCTTGAGAAAATACACATGGCATTGCAGACTGTGATGACAGTAGTTAAAAAAAAAAAAAAAAATTTCAGTCAGTTGAAACACATTGCCCGCATATCCCATCAACATTGCTCGCCGAGTTCAAGTGGGCTTCAACGTGTCAGAACTGTTAAGAAAACTCAGTTTACAGGGGTCCGCAGCAGCACCTCAGAGAAGATACTGGGGCTTTATAATGAATCGGGAGAATATACATTTTGACCTTGGAAGGTTCACTGGGCGTTTGAAACTGTTTTCTCAGGCTCTGGTTGAAGAGTCATGCTTTTCAGATATCTCTCTCCCACCCCTTTCCTCGCCCTCTCCCCCCCCCTCCCCCCGGGCCATCTTGCCATATTTATGTCATATATTCCTTCATATACCTTCCACCCCACCACTATTAAAAATTGTAAACTTTAACATGCGGCAAACCATTTTCGGCAAAAGGCAGGTTTGCACATTATAGTTACTCTTTTTAAAATTACTGATTGCCTGATATATTCTTTGATTACTGATATTATGCATCTTGTTATAGGTTTTTGCACACCTGAATATTATTGACACCGGACTTAGCACAATAATGTCGTAATGGAGACGATGCACTGACACATTAAAAAAAAAAAAAAAGTCAAGGAGACAAAAAACCATGCATTTATTCCGACATGCCTGTTTTGTGGCTCAAAGTTAGGCATTGCCCAGCTAATTGGCCCAAGAAGTTCGATGTAAGCTGTATGTCACGTGTGCAGATAAGAAACGTTGGCTAACGAGCGTGCTTTTGAAAAATATTGTCAACAAGGTCAGATGACAGTCACGCCTGTGCAGTACAAAGACGTGAAAGGTTAAGGGTCACGGTGGCTGTTTACAGAAAACAGAAATGATCAGTTATCATGACTTGATATTGCTTCAGAATTATGTTCGCTTAACTGCTACTTGTAAGTCTTAAAAAAAATCAAGCCAATTGATATTTCCTGCGAGGTTGGGTTAAATTAGGTTTTCAAATAATGATTAACTGGATCAGGTTGAGTGCTAGAAACAGAATGCGAAAACTTCTGTGGCGTGAATATGTCTTTCCTAACGAGATGTATATTGAAATACCACAGGACTGGATAATACAGGCAAAGTAATGCAGCATTGTCTTGTTTTGCCAAGTTGTCAGAGCCTGGTATTAATTACTTTATTTATTTATCTTTTACACAAACGTCTTTTCTGGACAGAATCCTTATCACTTTGTATCATTTGCATTGTTTCCTGCTCCGCATACATTTTTGTTGTTTGTGCATGCCCGAGAAGTGAAATAAACAAGCAAGGGGGGGGGGGGGAGTTCAGACCCTGATTAAGAGATTAAGATGGGGATGTTAACCGGTGTTCTGTTCCCTGATAGTCTGCCATGACTACACCTCTGATGTATTTGGAGGTAATTTTCTTGAGCACTGTTGTATTGACTCATCAACTCTCTGGTGTTTTTCTATACTATATAGGGCCTTCAGTTGCAGGCTGTGGTCTAATCTAACATTCTACTGCAGTTATGACAGGATGGATCAGAGTAGCCTAGCAATCCACTTACCAAGCAGACAATGATTCATTAATAAAGCTCGGTGCTTTCGAAAGAGAAAAGAAATAGAGTGTCAAAGTGAGAGCTGTGGGTCCTATAGGTTAATTGTAAACTCGAGGTGTAGATTTACCTTTTCCTTGTTCGTGCCAAGCGAGTCTGGCGTCAAAGACTGAGTAGGCCATACATACGTACTACAATCTTTGCTTATTATAACTGCACAGGAATGCCATGTAGACATCTGCAGCTTAGTTGGCTGGAACCAGATCTAAGACGACAACTAGGAGAACTTTAAACAATAAAGAGAACGACTAAATCTTGAATACTTTAGTCCTCTTAGCCTCCTCAAGTTAAGAGACCCGTACTTCTTCACAATTGTTGACGTGTGGATTGTTACAGGCTGTGCATATTTGGGGGATAATTATCTATCATATTCTGAATACAGGTGTCTGTCATTCGAATATTGATAATCCGAGTTTGATCTTCTTGTTTTACAAGTCATGTTGACGTTATGTTTTATGTGGAGATTTTTATGTTCATTTGGAGGCTTGATTCTGTCGCTACAGGTGAATTGTAACATTTATACATAACGATCTTCGTTTAATGTTGCCTGTTGGTTATAGAACGGTCTTCACACCCATGATCATGTTAGGCTATAAAAGTTATGTCTCTGGTTTTGTGTCAGAGGTGTGCATGTGGTTGCTGTCAGGATATTCTAGGTATATATTTCTGTTAGCTCTTGTTGAGCGTTTGTTGTGTGTAATCGTGAGCGTTGCAGAAATTCAGCGATACTGCATTCAAGCTGAGGCAGTGTTACTTGACACTGCTTTGTTATAATGCAGTGATATTTTCGTCTGTCTGTAATGTGAATGTGTCTCACTTAATTATGTATATCAGCTGAATGGAACTTCCCCTTTGAGGACAAATAAAGTTCATCTTAACTTGTGTTATATTATGATTGTCACATCATCAAAGTGGAAATAGCCCCATGTAGCAAAGATCTTTTAGCTGAGATGAAAAAAAATAAAAAAATTTGCAGGACACCCCCCCCCCCCCCCGACCCAAAGCGGTTGTATGTTTTTGGTGAATGGTCTGTCTATGAGGGAAAATAATGGTTAAAAAGATCGTGGTTTTGAGAGGATTGTGAAGATGGTCAGATGACCATTTGCCGTTATTTGTTCCCTTCACTGACTCTTGAAAAATAAACATATATTAAAAAAAAAAAAAATGCATGACATAAAAGATATATAACAAACCGATCAACTGAAAAGAAAGCGAGGCCGTAGGGGATGGAGAATAAAGAATTATTTAAGTTCAGACGTTTATAGTTCTCATTTCATCATTTCCGTCTTCTACGTTTGATCGACAGTAACATGTCTCGAAATTTCCATGATAGGCCTTTTTTTTTTTCAGATTCGTTATGTGTGTGTGTGTGTGTTTTCCTTTATTTGTTTGTTTGGGGTTGTTGTTTTTCATATTCTTGCCTCTTATCTTCCTCACTATCTATCTCTGTCTGTCTAATCCATCCTTCTATATTTGGCCCATTCTCTCACTCTTCAGTTCCCCGAGCAAGACCGTCTGACCAATCTCCTATACCGTCCTCATGTACTAACTTTCCGGTCCCGGCTTTCCGCACCAAACTTTGCCTTCCCTGGACCGCAGGCTGGAGATCCAAACATCCCGAGTATGTCATTCACCCCTAGCCAGGGACGGCGCTCCATGCTGTACGGCTATGTTATGGGAACGTAGTAACGTAAAACGCCACTTGCCCAATGAATGCAAGTGACCCCGCGCGCCGGGAACGTGTGTGTGACCCCGCGCGCTGGGCACGAGAGGCGGGAACCGAGCCCGCCGCAACTCGTGCTCGGCTATGATTGGTGGGCCAGACTACCGGCTACATAACTCGCCTGCATAACAACATTCATACAGCCCCAGATATAAACATTCGGCGAGCTCGAGGCGAGATAGAGTGAAGAAACAAAAAAAAGTAGGGCCTGTGTTTTTATCAGTGCAGCGGCCTCTCTTATCAGTCAGCTTTACTGTAGTAAAATAGCTTTGCAGTGACTTTGCGATGATAGTGGAAAGAGGCCTCAGTAATGCGGTTGTGGTACAAACAATGTGTGTCCATTCGGGTGTGACCCCGGTGTGTTTTTCGTGAAGACGTTGACATAGGACTAAGGCCTGTTAGTGTTGGAGGAGTGGTTTTATCTTCTCAATGACAGAGATGACACTTAAATCTAGATCTAGTGCGAGTGCGCCAGCTCAGCATCCTTGTCATTCTGGACTTGAAGTTTTCCATTGACGTTATTGTTTAAGCGCCGCGTCCTGGGTTGTTTGAGCAATACCCGAGGTGATTGAGAATAACATTGTTTGAAGGGAAACTGATTTTGGTGAGTTTACCAACATCTAGATCTAGATCTAGATCTACGGTTGAAAAAGTCTTTGGAGAAAGATGATGTATTTCATGACTTCCTTGTTTCTTCCGTGTATGAGGACAAATCTCGTAGTGAAATTGTTGAGTAATGTTGTTCACTGCTGAGAAAGGCTTCGAGTGACACGAAATAGAATCTATGTCTCTCAGGAGTGGTGTAGAGAGTCAGTAGCGTATTTTGTAATAGCAGCTTTACTGTTGCACGCCACATCGGCTGCCTCGACTCTTGGAACTTCAGTCATCGAGAAGTACTAGCCTGCAAGGATTTGGAGATTTATAGCCTACTTCTCTATTTATTGGGTATTTTTGTTTTCCTCTATTGGAACTGTATATAGATATGATTCCCTGCTGCTTTATAGCAAGCTTGTTAGAGTTGCTTTGAGTGCCACCAAGCGATTACTGAAGTTGGGATTCACAGGACTTGTATATTGCTGTCATCTAAAGCGTGTTTAAAAAAAAAGGGGTGGGGGTGGGGGGCAGGATTAATAGGACCAATCAACTCCCCTGGAGGTTGAAAGATTATCAAACAACGCAACGGTTAGGGTTAGTAAGAGATACCCAGATGTCATCATTGATTTCATCATAATTCACGACAAACTGACATCACTAGCCATGGACATACATGCAGTTTAGACAGATAGACAGATAGATAGAGATAGATAGATAGATAGATAGATAGATAGATAGATAGATAGATAGATAGGTGGGTGGGTGGATGGATGGATGGATG
>JBCAUA010391652.1:0-18225 GCA_038406235.1 Peronia verruculata | reverse complement strand
ACAAAAAAAAAAAGAGAGAGAGAAAAAAAAGGTAACAAGAGACACAGAAGTCATGAAAAGAGTGTTAGTAAGTAAAAAAAAAAAAAAAGGCTGTTCCGAGGCTGAAAGCCGAACCCAAAACTCCTCATGTCAATTTTTCTCTGTAAAAATTAAACGCATTCTTCTCAAAACCCGGGTTTTGGACAGTTTTTATGCTCCTTTTTGTTTGCAAACCGATTCAAACCAAATTTGATATACATCATTGTCACCACAAAAACCAAAAAATTACATATGGGCGTTAAGTTCGGGCGGTAAGTTTTAGAGAAAATCGGGTTTTTAGTTTAAAAAAAAATGGCTAAATTTGAATTTTTGCTATATGCCATTTTCAAAAATTTATAGAATTTTTTTTTTTGTTGCATAGAAAGGATTGAAAATATGCACCTTGTTAGTTATTAGATCAAACAATATATTCACCAAATTTTGTCGAGTTTCGTTTAAGTTTGGCTGACTAGATAGACTCTAAAATCAGTCAATTTCGGGACGATAAAATCCAAGATGGCGGCTTTGCTATGACAACCGTAAAAAAGGTCAATTTTTTTTCTCCACAGTTTTCCTCTAATTGTACATGCTGAATTCGATGGGAAAGGTTAAAATAACCTATCTACAATAATAATATAAAAAAAAAATCACCTCCAGGACGCACCCACCCTCTTTAAAGAGTGAAACAGTATATACATTGTTGAAACGTAAGAACTGTCCATTTGTCTCTTAATTTCTTTGTTCCTGGCGTAGAATATTTGTGGTGACAGATGAAGTGACAATAATTAGTATTACCTGAGTGCATCCCAAATATTTTGCTCGAAAAAGTGTTAAATATGTGACTCTGTCGTTTGAAGTGAGACCTGAACAAGATAAGCCCAGCACCTGAGTAGTTCTAGTTAGAAAACTGTACTTTACCTCTGCCAGCCTTTCGACTCTACCTTTGCTTTGATCCTCTCTCGTGTCAACATTTTTCCCCAGTGCCTCATAACAACCTTGTACCCTAATCACCCATCGCCCGCTCTCACTCTCTCTCTCTCTCTCTTTACCTCTCTCACTGTCTCTCTCTGTGCTTTCTCTGTCTTTCTCTCTCTCTGTCATTTTATCTTTCTCTGCCTCTCTCTCTTTATCTTGCCTTCTGCCACATTCTATCTCTCATTCTGTCTCCTTCTCTCCCACTGACTCTCTGCCTTTCTCACTCTGTCTCACTCTCTCTGTCTCTCTTTATCTCTCTGACTCCCTCTTTCGCTCTCCTTCTGCCTTTCTCTGTCCTCACTCTGTCTCTACTTCTCGGCCTCTCTTTCTCTCTCTCTCTCTGCCTCTCTTCGTCTACCCCAGTCTTCCTCTCTCTGTGTATCTCTGTCTTTCTCTCCTTTTCCCTCAATCCGTCGCCCTCTCTCTCTCTCTCTGCCTCTCTTTCTCTCTCTCTCTTTCTGTCTTTCACTACTTTTTACTCTTTGTTTCCTCCACTTTCTCTCCCTCTTTGCCTTTTTGTTCTCATTCTGTCCCTCTGCCTGTCTTTGTTTCTCACTCTGTCCTCTCTGCCTTTCTCTCTGTCTCTCTCGGCCCTCAGCCTCGCTGTCTGTCTGTCTGTCTCTCTCTCTCTCTCTGTATCTTTCTGCCCTCTCCCAACTGTTCAGTCTTTCATTACAGCCTTACTAAATCCCACGACTGCACCCCCCTCACCTGTTTATCCGTCTGTCTGTCCCAATGGGCAGTGGGTCAGTGCTATTTTCAACGAAGGTGCCTGGGTCAACAACGTCCGCTGCTCCAGTGTTGCCTTAACCCAAAAAGTACCGGGGGCCAACACAGTCCCAATAGTTATTGTGAGGTTGGACCCGCTTTATGTTGATGACTGGAGGCATTCGCTAAATATAACACTGTTTACCTGCCCCAATATGCCCATCCGTTTACACTGTAATATTTTTTACTATTAGCTCTATCAGGGGTAGCTCCAGCTGTGGTAGATTTAGAAATTGGCGAATGGTTGCGAAGTTCTTGTCGAACATTAAAATTTGTTAAGGGACTTGTGACCTAATTTTGGACTAAAACCTAATTCCCCCCTTCGCCCCCAAATCCCCCCCCCCCCACACACACACATTTACCCCAACACCCCTTGTACTTTGACAAAGCAATTTTCCCATAAAATAGTTTCGAAATGATTATTGCTGCGATCTCTCCTGTACCAAATAATGATAGATCTATTCGAGAAAACCATTCGATCTATGTACATGTATATTTGCTTTCACTCTCTAAATTAGTAAAACCTAGCATGCAGGTTGTCGAAAAATGCTACACTCTTAATTTCGATATGGTGGAAAACTGTGTTTGAATAGGTGGGGCAATATTAGACTGTGATGAGAAAGACGTTTTTGTCAAAGCACGTTTGTATACTCTCCCCGCTTCCCCTACTCCCACCTTATTTTCTTCTCTCCGGTGACAGGTCAAAAGAAGAAGCATGTCTCCATGCCTGGCGCCTGCCAGCTGGCGCTGCGAAAACGATGATGAAAATAGCCGCATGTTTTTATTGGCAACTCAAAAAGGAAAACAGAGGGGGGAAAAGTCCTCATTGTCTAAGGTCCCATGGATGCTAAAGTCTTCTGTTTGACTGCAAAGTTTGACTCCCCTCTCTCTCACCCTGCCCTCAAGTCTTTCACCCTCTCTGTTTTTTTTATTTTTTTTTATTCGATGTTATTTTTCTTTCTTTTCTTTCTTTCTTTCTTTTTCTTTTTCTTTCTTTCTTTCCTCCCGTGTTTCTTTCTTTCTTTCTTTCTTTCTTTCCGTCTCCTCTCTTCTTTTCTTTCTCAATCTCTTTCTCTTTCTCAGCACCTCGTTATCTCCTCCGTACTCGTTCATCAGACTATTTCGCCCCAGATCGATTTACCGTATCCGTTTTCGAAAATTTCTACTCTATGTGTGTGTGTGTGTGTGTGTGTGTGTGTGTGTGTTTTCCTTGATGTATATACCTTTTATAATTTCATTTTATCTTTTCCTTAGTTTTAAAGGTTACAGGCTGGAAATGTATTCCCAGTGTGTTTTTCATTTTTTTCAATGATAATGGCAAGAAATGATCATTTGATCTGTCTACCATACAGCCATAATTGCATGGGTATGTATGTGTGAGCCTCTGTGCATTTTCGATATGTCCTCATTTTTAAAATTTTGTTTTAAGAAGGTGAAAGTAATAGGTAATTATAGGAAGAATAAAAACATACAAATGATACCATTGTCCACCTTTAACTGCAATTCCAATATGATTCTTCAAACCTTCATGAAGATTTTTTAGTCATCCTCCCTATCCCTGCCCTACAGACAATCCTTCATCAACTGGTAACATAGATAAAAATAGGGATGGTCTTTTAAATGGGTAGGCCTAATAATGAACAATTTGAAGGACAAAGAGAGCCTCTGTTCTGTGTGCCACCAGCGGCACCCTATAACACAGGATAGACAAGTCTATGTCGGCGGTATATTTAACAGATAATCACATGCTGACCCCTGTGACTTCCCGAACAGACAGGGCTTTCTCATCTTGCTCTACAAGCCCTTCTTCGCTGTCATCCAATCGCATGCTGCAGCATATGTTTTATGAGATAAATTTGCTGTCGACTTCATCCTGGCTTATAATATAAACATTTCCACGTTCACAACCCGCCACATGTATCGCCTCATTGCCGCATGAAAGCTGAAAACACAAGCAAGCGGTTAAGGTTTGATTTTATGAGAAATAAGCACTATTCTATAAACTATTCTATAGACAGACTTCATAATGTGTTTCTCTCTCTCTCTCTCTCTCTCTCTCTCTCTCTCTCTCAGAGGAACTAAGTCTAAGCTTCCTGGTTGGAAGTGAAAGAAGATTAAGTTTCTTCTATATCTATGTTTTGGGGAACGTCGAAATCAGCACTGCCTCCGAGGACCTGTAGGTTCTTCAAATTCAGCAGCGGATTGTTCGTGTGTAAATACTTTTGGTCTAGTTTTAAAAACAATGTAGATGTCGGCCAACTTTTTTTTCTAGACACGGAATTTCTGAAAACGCCACAGTTTAAGAACTTTTCTGTTTTTGAGCTATTTCATTAAGTGAACATTGTTTGACCTTTCTGATCATGTCGAGTCTTCCATTTGGGACGTCTAAATGCTTGAAAATAAATTCACGCGTCTGTCATTATAAAACGTATTATTTCATCCTTTTCTTCTCTCCCCTTCAACTTCCGGCCTACTTCTCTCCCCTTCAACTTCCGGCCCACCGATATCTGTTCTCTATCCTTAGACAAACATGAGTGAAATAAACAAATATTGGAATAAGACTTTCATTGTCAGCCGGCAGCTGTATTCAGAACAGCATTATCGACAGAAGTATAGAATCAAAATATGAAAAACTGAAAAAGCAGTCATTATCTGATCTCTGCGCAACGAGAGAATTAATTGCGTTTGGGTGGAAGAGTTCCCCACAGTATTATGGGCTCTTGATTTCTGCCGAAAATGAAGCAGCTTTTGATAACAGTCAAAATATATCATATGATTTGTAATAATTTTGAAGATTTGCAATATTTATGAAATCCAGATCGGTAACAATATTTCAGTTGTCTGCCCCCGGTGCAATAGGAGACCACAAAATTTAGCTGGCTACATTCTGTGCTTTATTCCATCTTTACCAGAGGATTTTTTTGTTACTTGCATTAAGGGAGCCACAATGGTTTTATGGGTAGTTAGTGTTATTTCTCCAGTGAAACAGGTGGGTCTTGAAATATTTCCTTACAAAGAATCTATCAACAGAGCAGAGATTTTCTATTATGCTGTGCTTAGGAACTGATCAGTTAAGTCCAAGATTAAGTTTGCTTGATATACAAAACGACATGAACAACCTGGGGTTACAATTTTAGGAAATCATCATGAAAGTGACAACACAGCATAGCTGACAGAGCCAATATCAATATATAAAGCTGACTTCCGTGTCAAACTGTTTTTGCTGTCGCACTTTACCAACATTTTGACTTCATTTTCATTTTTATTTTTTTTTTTTCAATTTTACCTTAACTTGGAGACAAGAAGAAAAGAAAGACATTTCAGACCGACCTTCTCGACCTTGAATGTGTAGCAAGCGAACAGATCCAATAATGATTGTGTTCTTGACATTTTTCGGTTTATTGGCTGCTCATTAAATCATGTTATTTTTCTTGTTACATGGGCTCTAAGTATGAAAATATTGAACGCCTCAATTCAGGACGTTGTGCAGTTTCATAGAAATCTGCCAACATTTGTGTTTCGTTCTCCATTGGCAACATTGCCTAACCTTTATGAGAACCAGCAGATTGAAGTTTTGCCTCTGGAATTGCGGAGTCTTTTAATTTAGTTTTGATAATGTATAACATAATATGGTGCAATTACCAAGACGTTCCCAATGTTGTCAATCCACTTTTTAAACGTGAATGCTGACATGTTCGTGACTCCAACCGCACTAAACTGTATCAATCATGTGGTCAAATGCAACGGTCAACACGAAGTAGTTGAGACCAAGTGTCGCCGTGTGAGACTTTATCATCCAATGAGATAGACGTTATCGTGCGTGGTCGTCTTTCCTATTGGTAAGATTAGATCACGAGGTCTCTGTTTGTTTGCGGTGCGTATCCCAAACATCGGTCTCACGACCTGAAATATTCAGACTGTAGGGACGGACCTTTGACAGAGGCTTACCATTTTATCTCATGGGGATGCGAAATCGTCGTCAGAGATGTCTAGGAGCCAAGCTATGGGGTCATACGAAATATGAGTCTGCGATCTGTTGGCGGACGTACAGATGACCAACAGATGACACGGAACGCGAAAAGTGTCGTTGAAATCCTGCTACATGTTATTATACTTTTTCTGTCACTTCAATGAAGAAAGCCAGTCGCTTTCTCGCCAAGAACAATACTATTTCACAATGCAAATAGATGGGAATGATGAGTATGTATGAATAAAAAGATCTTTATGTCGGTCTGGTCAAAGGGAGCACAAAATGGCGTTTATCACATCGCTAGTATCATTGAAATGTTTGAATACAGAAAAAAAAAAAAAAAAATAGGGATTGTTGTCCCTAATTAGACAGGGAGAGGATAAATTTATCTTCGGGTTCCCATCTCCTTATTATACGAGAAAGAAGTGATCTACTATACATCTTTTAAACATGTGGTGACAACTGTTGAAGTCTTCGAATGTGATCCGTCTAATTGTTCATGAGGCAACCAGTAATCTTGATATGTCTTAATTTGCCCATTTTCTATTCTTGTTAGTGTCGTATTCGCCGCAGATGTTCCTCTCAAACAGTCTAGAAGATTGCGTCTCAATGTGGGTCACTGAGAGAGACATTAATTCTCTGTAGCTGTTGCCAGGTTGTAAAGGCGATAAGATGGTGTAAGTGATCCCCACACCAACACAGCGAAACACGATAAAGAATAATGAGAACGGCGTGTCCAATTGAGAGTCGGAGACACGGCATGAAAGCGAGCATTCCGATGAAATCTCCCCAGTTCCACAAAGATAGTACAGCCAGACTTCTAATCTCTTTAACTATTGCACTTCAGAGGAAATAGTATCAATCCAGATTTGTCACATCAGATATACTGTCCTTTGTAACACTAATGTAATGTGTGTTTAGGAAGTGAATATCAATTTACAATGGATATTTCATGTAATGCGTTTATGAAAAGGTGGTTAAGGTTCTATTGAAGTAATTTTAAAGAAGTGGTGTTGTTGTGGTTAATGTTTGCGTTTGTTTTGCTATTGCCACTGGTTTCTTCTGGTAGTCTCCCTTAATGAAGAGAAGGCATTTCTTTTGTCTGACCTGATTAAAGGGAACAAAATAATAGTATGACTTTTGTCGTCTTAATACTACCGATCACGAACTCAGTAGCATTGGGTTTACTGTGTGTGCAGTCCATATTGGCAGCCTCTGTAGTCAGTCACAGTGTTATCATTCTAGTTCCGGGTATCAATTGAGAGTACAGGAAGTTAACATTCGTTCCCGATTCAGGCAACTATGGAGAGATGGAATAAGAGACAACAATGGGAACAAAACTCGGCCGAAGATACAGACTGGCATTGTGTGGCAAAAAATGAACACTAGTATGTAGGACACTGGTAGGGAGGATCTCTCTCAACATCTCGATTACACCCAGTAAAAAAGATCAGAAAAAGGAAAATGTTTAGATAGGTAAGTGTTTGTCTGAAAGCTGTGCAAAGATAAAAAAAAAAAAGGGCAAATTATCACATGTAATGAAGAGAGGGTATATATGCACATGAAAGAACCAAGTGGAAACAGTTGGGAATTATTTACGGCAAGAGAAAAACCTTAGTAGTTTGGTTTTTGCTGGATTTCTGTGAGGGTGAGGACAGATGACGAAAACAAATGAAAGATATTTACGCTGAAATTGACCTTTTGTCAAATCCACACTGTTTAGGAACGTTATGGAGCCCATCTTTACTCTTACCAAGTCAAAACGATAATCTTTTCTCACAGAGAGCAAAAAAGAACTAACCCCAAGGAAAATTGCTGATGGAATTCGTGGAGCAGAAAATTTCTGTTGAAAAAAAAAAAAAAAACATAAAAGCCTACAAATGAAATAGAATGGGTATGATGGGCTATTAGGACAAACACGCTGACGAAAACAAGGTGACATCTTTGTCCCTATAATTTAATGTTCGTGTTATGCCAAATTTATCCCCTCCGAAGGGTGGAATTGAGGAAAAAAAGTCGTTCTAAAGTAATGGAGAAGATCAGGACCGTAAGCTGACCAAGTAGCGCATTAAATCCACAGGTAAGGCCTTTGCCACTGGCCAGGACGTCAACCCGCTCTGTCCCCTCTCCACCCGGCAGCATTGTCCATCCATTCATACTGAGCGTCCGCCCATTTCCCTGTCTTCATGCCCAAAGAGTCCGATGATTACTTAGTATGTACTTGTAAGAGCTCTCAGGTGGGCTTCAATGTAAATTTTCCGGGCCTTGTCGACGTCTCGCACTGAGAAACAAGCGATTCTCCCACAAAAGAACAAAGTCTCACAGGGCGGCTCTTAAATCTGCTGAACTGTTAATGGATACGATTGAAGCCGTCGGTAACAAAACGTATGTTAGAGTAAACAAAAATGTAATCACTCATCATTCTTGGTACATGGAAAAGGTGTTACCACCCACAGCTATCAGAGACTTAAGTGTGGAGGTGACAAAGATTTAGGTGACAGCCCCAGTGGGCTATTACACGACTGGCTCCCTATATCTGTGTGGTGTACATAGGATCTTCCCAATGAACGTTATACCTACCTGTTTCAAAAGAAAAAGCAACCGTGACACACGTTTAACATAAAAACTTCAAATCGGACAAGAATTTGGTATGAAATGTAAACTGATGACTGATGACTTATACCAAATTTTATTTCCTGATGAATACCTCAGGCTATACGAAAACATACAACCATTAAAGATAACATAACTTATTTGACATGGAATGCTTTTAAGTATGAGTACGTTGTCTATGTTTTTGTGACTAAGGGAATGATTAAAAGTACGCCGCCTCATGTTTCGTGCATGTATTCTTGTCAAATGTTATCAATGAATATTTTTTTTTTTATTTTTGCTTTGATACTCACTTAGATTTCTACATCTTGACGTCTTGATCAAAGTGCTTTGTTATTTCCTCTTTCAGGCAACTTTGCTCAAGATTTGACGCATTTCCATATCTCATGGCCTAGTCGGGTCAACCACCGGGGAGAATTTTTATCCCAGGAATTACACGCAAAACACCAAGTAGTGGAGCGTTCCAAGAGAAGTGTTTCTACCAGTGGTAGTTTGAACAATGTCAATGAGAACAGTCGTAAAAGCGACAATGAAGGTGACGAGGCAGTTCTACATTACAAGATTCCGCTCCATCATGAAAAGGTGATTATTGTTCGAGTGTCGCACAGTGAGACGCTTCTGGCACCTTCGGCAGTGCTAGAGAGAAAAGTGTCCCAGTTTAAGAACATCTCAGATTCCAAATTCTCAACACTTCATCATCATCGAGGATGCCACTTTTCTGGGACAGTCAACGGAGATGAGCTTTCTAGGGTGGCTCTGTCAGCTTGTGACGGACTTGTGAGTATTATTCGTTTCGATTTCTCATCTACCTATCCATTCATCCATCCCTCCACTAATCCATCCATCCATCCATCCATCCATCCATTCAACCATCCATCCATCCAATCATCCATCCCTTCAATGATATCCAACCATTTTGTCGAGTTAGTCATTCTATACACCAATGCATCTATCTACTTGTTCTTTCTTCCAACTGCCAATGCGTCTGTAGACCTATCCAAACGTATATTCTTTTATTTTTACGCCTATCTAAGTGTCCACCCGCCTATTAGCTGATTTACCTGTCTCCGCCATGGCGGACATGTAGTTATTTACGCTCTCCTCTTGGTTTTTCTTTTTCATAGACTCATCTTTTCTGTAGTTTATTCGATCATTCCCTTTTCTCTTTCATTTGTTCACTCCAGCATTTCTGATTCAATCATTCTGATTTCCATAATATCTTCATGTTATTCAACAGGGAAGATTAATTTTTAAAAATGCATTCGATCCAGTAGACTTAAGCGATAAAAGGGAAGTCGTATGAGGCTTCTTAGAGGCATTAATGTGAGCAGGGAAGCCAACAAGTAATTTGTGACACATCATTTATTGCTTTTGTGTGTGTTTGTGTGTGTGTGAATGTTGTTTTGTGTGTGTGTGTGTGCGCGTGCGTGCGTGTGTGTGTGTGTATGTGTGTGTGTGTGTGTTGTGTGTGTGTGTGTGTGTGTGTGTGTGTGTGTGTGTGTGTGTGTGTGTGTGTGTGTGTGTGAAAAAGAATCACAGCTTTGTCTTCATGAATTGCTTCCCAAGTTGCAATCAAGAATCAATTTCATTTTGAGACTAAGCCTACTCGATCACAAACAATAAGACAAATAGTGATACAAGTGGAGCATCATTATTAGTCATGCGACATCAGTTTGTTCTTTTTGTTGACTTTCACAATCATATGTTAACGAATAACATTACAGCATACTATTACGTTTCAAAGAAAGAAAAATAAAAAGCAAAAGAGAGAGAGAGAAAGACGACAAACAGGCAGACAGACACACTCACAGACAGATAGATAAAGAGAGAGAGATACACACACACAGAGGGGGGGGGGCAAAGAGAGAGAGAGGAAGGGGGACAAAGGAGGATAGAGGCAAGACACAGACTGGAAAAAGGAGGAGAAAAAAAAAAAAAAGACAGACCGGCTGACACACTGCTTGAGATGTTGGAAACGTGTGCTGTTTGGTCAAAGAAACTCAAATCTACATGATTGTATTTTCATGACTTTATAGATGCTCTGAGGCAAAAATAATGATTGTGGACAATAAATAATTATAGATATTAAAGATGGGGACATTCTGTATTTATGAGAGCTTTATTACTAATTAATACTTTTTTTTCTGACATCTGTTTAAGACATTATTGCCTCAAAGCTACACCCTTTTAGTCCGAATTAGTTGCTTTTATAATAGCCCTCGAAGAACTTCTTCAGTTTAAACAAACGTTTTTTTATGCGAAAGTAGAGCGGCAGTGCAGCCTTCGGTAAGCACCATAATGTCGGTAAAATAAATAACATATTGAGTTCTGAAAACAGAAATGACGAATTGAAATATTTAAAAATGCCATCCTATAACAGTTTGACGACAGGGACTAAAAATAATAATGATAGATTGCGGAGTTAACAATAACATCTTATAAATTCGTGAATCTAGCATTCATGGCTACAAGCCTCCTCATGGATCAGGACGTTGTTTCCTCTTCACGGCAGTACAATACACTTAACTATGCGCATTCTCGAAATCGGCCAAATGTCTCAACGGTAAAGATTCCTGTAAATATTTACAATATGTTCCCGAAGGGTGGGCTGAGACAGGTGTTTACGACATACATATCGTCTCTAGGAATAAATAAGAACGCCAGCGTTTCCAGTCAGGAAGATGACAGACTGCATGTCGGGCCGCCTGTCTAGCATTGATTATGGTTCTCTGGTCCATAGTTCGTCTATCTGATACAATTCTTGTTACGTATCCTTCGTATGTCATCGGACATTCGGGCAGTGATCTTTGTATCCTAGGACACAAAGGCGAACCATTATTTCATAGTTCAACGAGATTGTTGGTGTCTGGTGTTAGCGAGCCGTGGACACCGCATTCTTGTTGGGCTATAATATTGACAGGCAAGGAATGTTGATGATAGTACATGCCTAGAGAACAAGCACATATGCTCTTGAGCTAGAAACAAGCCCATTACCCAGGTGCTTAATTGGGTGAAAAGGTCTTACCGTTTTGATAAATGGAAGAGGTCTCATCGTTTTGATAAATGACAATTCGGTCATTTTTCTACACAACAAAATAAATCATATAATATATATAAATAAATCATATAATCATATAATCATAATTGTTATATTAAGTTTATTTCGATTTCAATATTAGTCACACAGAAATAAAAACTGTAGCCATATAACAGCATCCTTTTCACTCCAAGTGAAAGAGAAGAATACTGTATAAAGCTGCATATGAATAAATATCTTGTGAATTCTTTCCTGTGACTCTAACAACGTACAATGAAATAAAAAGTCATCCTCTCCATAGTTTTATGTCATAATTCTCCTTTGTTGTTGTTGTTGTTGTTTGTTTGTTTGTTTGTTTGTTTGTTTGACTGTTTTTGTAGTCTCTTCACTTATTCTTTTTCGACAACCTGGTCAGGTAACGTTACATGACAGTTAATGGTTTATCGTAATCTCTGTCAGGCTATTTATTTTTATTATTCTAAGGAATGTTGAGGATCCATCTCAGAAAGCTCATCCAGTTATTTTTCTACGGGAGCAGTCACTAGGAGATGCAGAAAGCAACAATAGCAACAACAAGAGAAAGGGAGATAGCAAGACATGAGAAAGACTAGAGAGAGAGGGAAAGCATGAAGCCAGTTGAAAAAAAAAAAAATGTGATGGGTGGGAAAAGACGAGAAAGAAGTAATGAGGGAGCATAAGATGGAAAGTCAGGAGACAGAAGATGGGGAGACGAATCAACACTATAATGATGATGACAACGAAGGAATAAAAAGGGAAGAAAATGAAATGTGAGGAGGAAGAGAGGGGAGGGAAAAAAAAGAGGAGATGAAGAGGGAGACGATCGAGAATAATAAGAGAAACAAGATAAACGAGAAGAAAAGGAAGATAGAAGTAGGAGAAACAAGAGGTGAATTGCAGGGTGGAGAAGAGCGGAGAAGAACGAAAAGAACACAAACAACAAGAAGACGAAAAACATGAAATGGGAAGTCAGGGGGAGAAAGAAGAATGATGAAGGAGAAGACCACGTCAGAGACAAAGGTATACAATTAATGGAAATTTGAACGGCGAGATAATTTAAGACACCAGGCTTCTTGGAACGCTTCAAGTTTGGGGATAGCGCCAACTTGCGAGAGAAAGAAATGCCAAAAGACACATCATTTCCCAATCATCTAAAAAAAAAAAAAAAACTACATCAGCCACCCCCCTTCCCGACATGTCTTTAACAGACAGGTAATTTTTATCCAACAAAATGTAAACATCAGCCATTCCTATCTATCAATATTATTTATAGAGAAACACCCGGGAAGTTACCTTACTTCACACTCAACCTTTCGTGAACTCAATTCCTAGGTAAAGTCGGTGGCCTGGTTTGAGAGGTGAACTTAAAGTAAACATTGAAGCGAGAAGTTAAGGTCATTGCCAATGAAGAAATTACCAATGCTAGTGAACGTGGAAGAGAGTTGTCTGAATGATTGCCATTTGACATTCCATTGCAGGCCATCGGTAAAACGTTTTCTTAAATAAGCCCAATAGTGTTAGAGAATTACAAAGACAGGAAAGCCATAACCAGTCAAAGTTTAAATTTTAAGAAAAACAGTTTAGTGTCAAGAAGAAAATCAGGGTGTGGTCTATAGAACCAAACTGACGTAATTTAAACAGATAAAGAACTGAAGCTAAGAAGTGAAAGCGGAAGAGTGTGAAAATAAAGAGTTCTACCGAGCTTGTTTGTCTTTATTTCAAGACGTAACCGAAACCATTACAAAAGACTTTTGTGCATGGCTGGAAATTGGCAGTCTAATATCCAAATGTGCATCTTCTCCTTTCCTTACTTGAAATTCTGAAATTTGAAAATGATAATTATTGTCAAGGTGCAAGGTCTCCTGGGAAACAATTTCACACCATTGACAGGCTTAGTTTCATCATTAGTAATATGAGCCTGAAAATTGGCGCGACTGGCTTGGTGATTATCTTTGAAACTGAAGATGGAGCAATGAAATATTAGCTGCTTCAGAGACAGAAAATAATGCCTGGGCCTAGGATCCTGAACCTTTAAGTAGGATAATACGACACGTTCCTTTGTGGTTTTGTTTGCAATATTGCCACTAATCAAGTGCTCATCTGTTCAGAAAATTATTAGATTGCCAGGCATTTCCAGTCACTGTAAACTATCACTAGAGGATAATTTACATATCGTAAATTCAGGAACAGTTCTCGCCAGGCATTCTTCCTGCTGGGTCTCGTTGCCAGGTCACGAATGCATTTCTGTGTTTTGACCTGGTAAGCTTGATGGGGATTTAGCATTGTCTAAATATTTGTGTATCCAAGATTATTGCCGAGCTTCAATGACACCAAACATCATATTCATCACCGGAATGGCTATATGGAAAAATGTCTGGGCTGAAACTCAGCCTGTCGGCAGGCAGGAAATTGACACTGTCTGAGCCATATCCAATAAGTAAATAATGAGAAAATATTAGGGCCGTCATCCATTTGAAGGTCAGACTTCAGACTGGGTAAAGAGAAGGCTAAAATCTTTTAAAATGACGGCTTTCGAAGCATAATTTATCGCATGCCTCTGAAACTGGAAGATAATTATGCTCGTTTACAACATGACCACCAGCGGCAGCTTAGTGTGACAGAGTGCCAGTGTTTGAACACTGGAGGAATGGTGACTATCAAAGCCCTGCATTAATGAATTAGACAGCTTTGATATGTTTCCAATATAACAGACTTACTTTACCTTTCATCAATTACCCGACGTACTTGCTTTACTTTTCATTAATTACAGATTCTCCCTGTATTTCGTTGCTAGCTGTGACTGCAAACTGTTTGCAGTGGCGTATCGTATCCTATCGTATTGTATGTTTTTGAGGCATTTCAGTCTTTTGAAAAGTCAAAACCGTCTCAGCCGTGAGTGACAATAGTTGTCAGTGTTACGCGATCTTAAATACCAAAGTGAGTAGTACGTGCTGTGACATGAAAATTGCATACGGCTGCTAAGACAATATTTGCTTACAGTCTCGAGAGTGCGAATTATTGTTTGATTTCACACCTTCATGTCACAAGCTGGGATCTGAGTTAATTCACTGTTTGGAGTGGGGACACTTCAGTCACTTTGTCATTTACATAAGTGATAGATGTACTGTGGGTTTTGACAGTAGGTTCACAGCCTCTCTCAGCAGATGGTGTTGTTATGTTAACTCATTCTAAAGATACGGTTTTGAAATACGAGAATATTCTGTCCCAACGTGCGTGTTAATTAATCATTCACGCATGCTGAATTCTGGTATTAAATTGTCGTTGTAAATACAGAAATCCAGTGAGCTTGTTCTTGTTCCACCACAGGTCCCATAAATATCTAGACGTGGCCATATTATCACAGGATCTTAAAAATGTTAATAATTATAAACAAAAACTCAGCTTCCTGCCACAGCAGTCTCGGATTGTTGGCATAACATGGTATTAATGAATAAAAGATAGCAGCCAATTAAAGAGAGAATTTGTAAGTAATGAGTAATACACGTTAAGCTTCAGAAGAACACTATTTCTAGATCATGTCGTAATCCTCATGACTGTTGCTTTAAACGTTATTTATGGTGACAACAAGTACTGCACAGAGAAACCCATTATCTTACATACATAGCTATAATTTACGTGGATGTAATGGCTGGCGGCCACTTAAACAACAGCAAGAAAAAAAAAGTCTTTGTTATTGTTGCTTTCAAAATTATACTGTTTATCAGATGACTTCAGCATTATTGTAGTGAAGACCTCAATTCTTTTAGCTTATATCAGTGTTAACAACAGCGAGTGGGATAAGACCAACAAAGGAGACAATGTTCTAGCTGAAAGTAAAATTCCTTTTATAGAACATTGTTCACGAGGTTTGATTGGATGTCAAGAGGTATGACACGTACAGTGATGTTTTTCAACATCAGCAGGAACTAACAGAAGCAAAGGACAAAGGAAGCCTGGATGGAGAAGGATGAATAGAGTAGACTGTTCTGTTAATACGAATTAGACTGGTATTTAAAAATAACTGCAACGCTTCTAAAGGCTAAAAAAAAGAAAAATGCATTACAATATAATAGTGTACTAATAAAAATGAAATAACAACAATATTAAAGAGCATTGGAGGAGACTGTTGCCCCCTATAGTTTAAGCTCCAAGCGTGATATTATTGTTAAAATAATGCGCTGTTTCTGTTTTGTCTGAGGTCACAAGAATGATAATTGAGGAAAACATTACGATTATTTGTTTTTTCTTTCTCTTGTTTTCCTTATGGCAAGCACTTCCCTTTTATTCCCACATGTCTGAGAACTTCATAGATGCGACTCGGCCCTCCCTGTTGGGCTTGGCGGTTTTGCTTCTGATCTTCCCACCTACCACTGCAGCTTTCAGTTTCAGTCTCTCTCACTAATTGTTTTCTCTTCAATTTCAGTGATCGGTCATTCGTTGCTCTCCATCCATCCTTTCCTGTCCCCTTGGTCAATGCTGTTTCCGCCTTCCCAGTTATCATTTACGTTCGTGTGTATGATCTATCATTCCCCACTGAGTCCTGTATTAATGGGCAAGTAGCGACGATTGTTGGACCTGAGTCATCATATTCTTTCACATTATACCAGATCTATGAGATAGATGTGGCGGGTACTTAGCTCTGAAATATGAGTTTGGGCACTTCCTATGCCAACTAGTTTCAGCAAGGTCGTGGAGATTTATGACCCGCAATCGGTCACGAGCAGCAGCATATTTGGCCATAAAAGCGTCATTAATCATGTGCTGAGACCATGTATGAGAAAATACATTAAATGCAAAGCAATGGTAAAAGTATATTTTCCCTATGTCTTCCACTGAATTTTCCCAATGTCTCTAAAAACAGGTCTGATTTTAGTAAAGTATCAAAAGTATTTCACCTGTGAAGATCCTTTTAGTTTTATTTTCCTTCAGCTTAGTACATGATTCTATTTTGCAATGGATTGTAAGATCCAGAAAGCAACCAATCTCACTGCACTTCGCAATTGCCTTGAAAGAGCTTATAGATCTTCCTGAAAACTCTTATGTGGTGGTTGTATGCCCCGCATAATAAATGCGTTATAAAAAGGAAATACAGCCCTTGCACGTCGACGATTTCTTTCAGCTCCTTTGCCGCAGTTGGCACATCTCTCTTGCCAGTGTCCTCTTGCATTAGGCTATTTGGCCATTCATCCTTCGACCCCACTGTATCGATATCCTCTACAGATCTATAAAGCAGAACTAATAGAGAGAGAAAAGAGATTTGTTTCCTTTATAAGCTAGTAAAAGCATAAACTGCACTTTAGCCTGGGAAATATGACGATATTAGGTTAGCCCATGCAAGTGGTTTTTAAGAAAAGTGAATAGGCTCCCGTGTTTTATCATTGATCACATGCATATTAAATAGAAGATCATTCAAACTTTAGTGCGCTTCTAAAGAAAGCTGAAATATTCAGGGAAGCACGTTTCCGACGAAGAAATACCGGTAATATTTTGATAGGTAGAAATTCTATAGTATTGTTTACTGGTTTTCTTGACATGTTGTTTGCTGATTTCTGTATCATTCAGCGTACGGAAGAATACCGGCTACAGTGAAGTTTGTAGAGTGCAAACCAGTTAGTTTACTTTCCGCAATACTGGCCACGAAAAATGAATCAAGATGGGAACAGCAAGTGAAATGAGATAGTAGTCTCTGGTGTAGGCTTTCCACGAACACATCAGCTTCTCCAGGTGACAAGACACATCGCTCACGGTGAACAGTGACCACAGAAAACAAATTGGGACTTAACGCACTTGGCAAGACTGAAAACATATTCACATTATTCTTCCCTTTTTCAGGACTCTGCCATGCCTCCTGTTGATTTCTTAATCTTTTCCTGGTTAAGATTCCTTTGTTGGACCTTGGTAGTAAACACGGCCCTACGGGTGTGGACATTCACAAACAAGCGAACCCCCATTAAACATGAACGAAAGCATCAGCTGTCTCGCTGAAATGCCCCCAAACATGCCACTTATCGTGTTTCACTGCCATAAAAATACAGGATGAAAACTCAAACTGTAACGAGGTGTCAGTGTATATTTCCACATCGTTGTGTTTATATCATGTTCCCCCGGCATCCTTTGTATTCACAAACATTTGTCTTGCAATGCTTGACAGACGGCGAAACGTCATGTTGAAGCACTGTTGTAGACATGAACAAACACATGTATAGCCCAATACAGTGTGTTGCACTGGGCTCAACAACATTATTAATTAATCTTTTTACTACACCCTTTCCACGTCATCAAGTCATAAATTGTGTTCCGATGTCTATGTGCTCTACTTGTTTGTCTTTCCATTTTAAAGTCATTTGATTTTTTTTCTCAGTTCTTTTAAGGAAGCATTGGGTTTTGCATGCCATTTTTAGCCTGTCTTGTTAGTGCTGAACGAATCATCGATAATTCCAGAGTGCAGACTTGCTAGTGTTCATGACATCTTAGATGTAGGAATCTGCATCTGATTGCCAATATTATTCAGATGTCTCTCTTCATGATCTCTCTCAATCCCGATTTCACACAAAAAGTAAAGACCTTTAGTCATCAAAAAAACATTTACATGAAGACAGGGGTGAAGAACAACCGATGTCCAGATTTTAATGTATTAAAGCAATGATTTGAATAAATGACTACAGTGAGGCAAACGGCATAGAAATATAATTTCAGTTTTCCCCCACATATGAAAAGTCACTGGACATGATATTTATAGTGATTCTTCCCTCTTGGTCTTCACGTCATTAAAATAGAGAGAAAAAAGGGGTTTGTACACACAAGCATTATGTTATACATACATACA
>JBCAUA010391651.1:4263-33724 GCA_038406235.1 Peronia verruculata | reverse complement strand
TAGTCCATAGTACTGCTGTGGCATTTGTTTCAATTAGCCAACGCATGTAAACATTATTATTGACAAAAATGTGTGTAATCAGTAGCTCAGCCTAACTGCCGTAGATCTAGATCTAGCAGGTCTAGATTTCTCGATCTAAAAACTTGCGGCCTCCTAAATACGTAGGCTAGATCTAGATCTAAACTAGATCTAGATCTTTACACGACATGGTGATAGCCACCTTAAGACAATATGAAAAGGGGGCAATTCTTGCAAATTTATGAACTGATGAATACTTAAAAGACCTGAATAGGCTATTTAAAAGCTCTGCATAAAAGTAAACAAAATATGCCGCTCGCGAATCGGAATACCGTTCAGGCTTCGATTGTCCGCTTGTCTACGTTTATTGTGGACCATTCATTCTTGTGCTTCCCCCCAAAAAAGGGACACAGGTTGGTTCGCGTGCACTTGTAGTGAGGTTTTACCCAAATTTTGCTGAACAGCGTTGTTCATTTTACACGGAACGCACCTGATCTTTCATTTATTTACGTATTTTATGCATTCTATCAATAACCTTGATTAAAAAAATATACTAGACCATATTCATAGTCCCTAAAACAATGCTTGTACCCCTGCGATAATAACAAAGGGGACATAGACATTCTTGAAAGGTGAACTCTTCTGCCATTACTACGTCACTAGAAAGAAGAATCTATCAATGAGAGACCCGCTATTAGTCACGTGACTACGCTTCGCGCGGTGGCAGCGCCAGCCGGCAGCGCGAATCCAAAGCGCAATGGCCTCCACTTTCAAGACATCGATTCTTGAAGAGATTGACTATCTTTCGTAAACGTGTACGGTGAAACACGGGGATAAAATGTAACAAAACGGTGAATACTAGAAAGAAGAAATGTTGGACGCTTTACCAGTGATAAGACGAAATGCGTCGTTTCAACGGTCTTCAAACGCGGTTGCATTGAAGTGAAAACACGGCTTTTTTTTACACTTCAAATTGGCGCAGGGAATCCGTTTGACCACCTAAATAACGGGAAACCTCTCTTCTCATTGGATGCCAAATTTAAACATGATACGTCAAAAAATGACGCCGTAGCTTGTTTTAGAAGGGAACCACCATCGCCCGAATTCGGTCCATAAACCGCGCCGAGGCAGCCTTTACGGCGAGGCGGGTTTTTGTCTAGCGCTGCGCGCGGCTGATTGGCATTGCTAATTTTTGGAATAAGACACTGCAAATAATGGCCTCAAAGCTAGGTATAAAAATAATGGACTTGCCATAATGTTGTGTTCAATTTCAAGATTTTGGTATCAGATTATTTGGGGCATAAAAGTTCTCTGCAGCCATACATTGTGAATGCATGTTTGACGACTTTTTTAAATTTTGGGTTCAAACTGCCAAATATAGGGAAAACAAAAAATGTGAACTATTTAGTTTCTACTATATTTCATTTATTTTGCCAGAATGTTCATATTCACAATTGGGAAAGCACGTTCCCTGTTTGTATAAAATTAGCATTGAACAGAAACATTTGATATAGATTTGTATAACATTTGTTATAGAGGTGTATTTGAGACATGACTTGATGAAATCAGGTGCTCATCAAACTGAAGTGACCAAAGAAATGACATATTTTTTACAGTGAATGAATTTTTTACGCATTTTTTTTTTTTCTTCACAGAACCATTCTAGACCTGCATCAATCTATGCATTTCAGGGTTAAATTTCTTGTCATAGATTGAGTAAAAGCCGCAAAATTGTAATTTAGTGACATCACCTAACAAGGATTAATAAGGATTTACAAAAGTGATCGTCCATTTTCTCACTATATTCAGCTGCAGCAACAGGTCATCCCCATCATCTTTAATCGCCAATATCTTGACTTTTATGTAAGGTAGAGCAAATTTTTTTCTTCACAGACAGAAAGGAAAATGAACAATCTTCACAGTGATCTCAGTACTGGTAACATCATATGCTCAAAATTTGATGAGAGCCTGATCTCATAGCGTCACATCTCATTTGCCATGAGTGATGTTTTTTCCTATGTACCTCATGTTTGTTGGTCTTGTTGACAGCCGTATCCTCCCATGGATGGCACAGAGACAGTGAGCAGTAAGGCAGAAGATTACACACTGGCCAAAGATTTTCTGGCCTCCATCACAGCAAATCAACAGCAGGCAACAGATGAGCGAAACAGGCATCACACCAAACGAATAGTTAGTGCTTTATCAGAGGACACCTTGTATAGGAGGAAGGCTTTGCAGCAATATTTCTCAATGGCATCAACTGGAATTTTTAAATATTAATTTTTACAATTTTTTTTTTTTTTTAAATTATTTATACGTGGGCCTGTTAACAGTTAATTTTTGAATTTACATCCATTTTTTCAGATAGTATTGCGAATTAATTTGCATGTGACCACCAAAGTATTAAATTGCTATGTAGTCAGATACGGTAATACATTTGCGCGTCTCATAATCAAATATTATGTAATATATTTTTTCTTTAAGTCATTTAACTATCATGAGTCAATGAAAATATGTTGTATTACTCATTTTATATAATTAATTGTGTTTGTTAGGCTTTCACTAAAGGCTGTGAATTTGTTCCTATGTCCAATGGAAGTGACTTAAAAATTAAGACAGAATCTCGTGTAGATCAGCTTGGTATCAAACTCTTCTTTTCAATACAATAGGTTTATGCTGTTTTATGCTATATGCTTCAAGCTATCTGTTATTAAATGGATTTTCCGATAAGAGAAGCCAGAAGCTTTGCAGTCCTCTGTATTTGGCATGGGTTTATCATCATTTACTTTAATATTTTGCTTATTTATTGACCTGCTTTTGTTAGATGAATGGTTATGTAATGTCTTTTCTACTTGTCATTAATGTTTACTGCTGTAACTAACTTCCTCTTCTTTTTCAGGGGACCCTTTCTCAGGCTGAATGGGAGGCCGCAAGTAAGTGCATCTATAAACAGAGCTTTTTCATTTTCACATCGTCGTAGTCTTTGCATTTTCATACAAAATAAATTCAGAGACAGCTGACAAAAGTGTTTTTTTGTTTTACCGCAATTCCAGCAAAGTAAAAATTATAATAAAAATGGTTATAGCATTTATATATTTAAACAATTTATATAAACGTCAACTTTAGTCAGAAATTGCTTACTTTATTTTTGGCTGGTCAACTGCCTGCATGCAGCCAAACTTTCAATACGATACAAGTCCTGGCTGACGTATGCAAAAACAGAAGTACAATAATACCATGCATGGTCATCATGGGGGCAGATCAGGCTGTCGTTCGGCAGCGTGTTTAAGATTTTACAACGTGAAGTTCATTGCGCTCAGTTCCTCATGTGCAATCCAGCGGCAAAAACAAATGACACACATAGTGGCCATGGCTAGATCTAGATCTTGGTTTCCTCTCTCTTAGTTAGATCTAGATCGAGGAGTAGTAGGGATGATAGGTCTGAGCTATTGATCTCTAGATCTAGGCAGCCGTTGAGGGATCTCCTGGGCAAATTGATCAGACTCATAATTTGTCTTTTGCATATCATCAGATGACAGATTTCAGCAGGCATCAGCTGCTGGTGAAAAATAAATCAACCTTTTTTTTAAGAACTGAATGTTCCTGCTTGTTTTACATAGAGCGCAGTTGGTAGCCTACTGATTTAAATTTCTGAAGGTTGACAGCTCTGCTTCACAGGCACAAGATGCTTTACAATCAATTGTCCGGACAGATCTAAAGGAGACACTCACATATTTCGTTCCCATCCTCCAGGGAAGTAAACAAGGCGGCTGCCTTTCAGGCGCTCAGATTCTTAACAATCTATCAATAACATTCTGTCTGTAGTTCAGGTACCTATTTTTAAACTTAGCTTTAGTCATGAAATTTGTGTAAATTGCCTTTTCCAAGGACAAAGTATCAGGACAGTCAGGGTAGGCACTGCAGGGAGAATGCACAAGTAGCACAGCAGCAGGTTGCTGAACGCCCGTTCATTTTTATGACCAAGTGTGAAGTGGTCAAAATCAATGGTCATAACAATCACAAAATTTGTTTTGTTACAGCTGAATTTCTTCCACTTCTGATACTTGTTTTTGATATTTAGAGGACGCTGAACATCATGGTGTGCTCTGTTTGTCACTCGGTTTCGTAAATTCAGCGATATTTTTGTTTGAAATTGAGTAAAAATTTACAGCATAGTTTTTCAAAAACGACCCATCTTGTTTTTTTCCAAACTTTCCTTGTTTATACTTGGAGCATTCACATGCTGTATGAGCTAAAAACTATTTTGATAGAATCCCACGCCTTTGGTTATTTGCTGTAAAGTGGGTGTCATCTCATATTTCACTCCTGTATTATCAATAACCGAGGCATTGGATGGTAATGCTTCCCAAATCCTTTACCATCTAATTAATTTTGACACCTTATTTAATCCCCCAAGAATGTGTTGTCGTGCTTTAATTATGACACCAGCATGGTTTTATGAGAACAGGCAGTAATATCAGGAGACTAAGACTGCTAGTGTAGATCTAGTCAAGTAGAACTATAAATAATCATATTATTGGAAGGGGGCAGGTGGCAGAGCAGATAAATTTTAGAAATGCTTTTTGTTTTTAAATTTTAAATCTAAAATGGTTGTTCTACTTTAGATGGGGATATTATATTATATTTAAAAACAGACTAAGTTTATTTTCAGTGTTAGTGGAGATGTGGAAAAGGGGCAAGATGACTGTATCGCTATTGCACTCCTGTTGTATTCTGTTACTTGTTAGAGTAAAATAGTATTTAGAATTTTTTGATATGCTGCTTTTAAATTCCCAAGAAATGGAGACATGGATTCTAAGTGAATTCAGAATTCTCACCGTTAAAAGAGAAAGATTAGCGTATCATTTGTGAAAATTGGATAATTAGAAGAGCAAATGTGAAACAAAATTGTCTTATAACAATATTTGGCTGAGCTTTCCCCTCATGTTACCCTTCAAGAGGTACATAATGGAGGTTTCAAATAGTTATCAGATTTAGATTATGATTTTGTACATCAGTATATGCAAAAAGGCTGTGAAATTTGTGGAGATGTATTGTTTATTAGCAAATTTAGAGTTCAAAACCTTCTGTCCAAACACTATCACAAAATGCAATAGGGAAAAACAGGTGGTTTCATGATGAAAATTAAATGTAGAAAAGAAAAATTATTATCTCCGAAACTAGATAAGATTTTGAAACTTTAAAGATCATAATCATCAGGGGCTGAAGCGTCTTTTTGGGTTATTTTCATTGTCATGCAAAAACTCTGAAATTTTCACTGCCATGCCTAAAGGAAATAGGCCTACATATTACATTCTCAGTTTCTCAGGAATAATACAAGGCAGCTGCCTGTTAAGTGCTCAAATCTGCCAATTACATTCTGTCTATACATGTAGTTGGGACCCATTTTGACCCATTTCGAGTTACAAATTGTCTTGCCCAATGATTGAAATGTCAGGACTGTCAGGATTCGAACAGGAAACTTTTGATCCTGAGTCCGACAGCCATCCAACCACAAGGTGACCAACACCCAGTGCTTGCTTCAGTACCCCAGCAAGGCCTGAGAAAATGCATATCAAATCACTGAGCTAAGTTCTAAATGGCCTCCAAGTCACGATTTCATTTATGCTCAATAGTGCATTGTTTGTCCTGCAGGTAAAATTTTATCAGAATTGGGGAGCTTAGTATGGGTTTGTGAGTTTAATGCTATGCTATGGAATTTTTCTTTTCAGCACTGTACTTGATCTTTGCATTCCAAAAAGTAGAAGACATATGTCCTCCAATGGAACCAGTGACCTCTCTTCCTGTGACGACATCATTGCAGCCAGCAGCGCATGACCTGGGGAAGTCTTGACAACATGTCTGGATTCAGCGGAGGTCAGGAGAAAGATAAGCTTATTGGCGGAGCACTTGAGGTTGTATATTGTCCAGCCTGTATCCACGAGGACCAGTTCTCATAAATTACACCCACAGATTATTCAGCTACAAATTATTCAGGTTACTTAGACTAGAGGCCACAAGCTCAAATTGTTGCAGTTTTTCAACTACCCAGTATTAGAGAATATAACTGTTTTACAGGGTTGTCAGATTTTATCATGTGAATGAAATTTGCCCTGACATCTATCTGTTCTTAACGGCAGGACAAGTTGATAAGCAAACTCAAGTCTTTCTCAAAGTGCCATTATACATCTACCACAGCATCTTTTTATCAAGCCTTAGGGATTAGGGATAAGAGCAAGATATGTAGAGAAGTAAAAGGACAAAAGATAATAAAAATTCCTAGTCTAGAGACACAGATATTGTACATATTTTAATGGGATGAGAAAGGTCTGGAAGTGATTTTGGATTCCATAGTAAACATTTTTTTTTTTTTTTTATGGAGAATTTGACCATTTAATTTGAAAAAGAGGATGATGTGTGTATTTGGGTATGAGTGATTTCCTCATCAGAATTTGTTCAGTGTTGTAAGAACTGTGTCTGGGTGAAGCCATACTGATGTTGATAAACACATAAGGACAGGCAGCGTACCTGAGGGTGTGAGAACAGATGTTGGTGACAGCTTGCTCTGACCGACATTCATTTCACTCATATTTTATCATCTGTTTATTGAAGTGATACTGGTGTCATACATGCCATCTACAAATGTCATTATACTGTCAAAATATCATTTAGCCACTACCATACTAATACATGGTAATAAATGTCATTTATATAGTGTGCAACCAAACATTTATGAGTTCTGTTCTTTTGTAGTTGTTTACTTGTACGAATGGTTCAGTTTCACTGAACTGAATGTAAGAACAGGGATGTCAAATTTCCTACTTTAGTAGGATTTCTTACTTTTTGGTTGTCAGTAATTTCTCTGTTGGCCCCAAATCTGGTATTATTTACCATTAACATGCTTCAGTTTTATATGCTGCTAGATTATGCCAGGAACTTTTCCTACTTTTTCATGGAGACAGATTGACATCCCTGTAAGAAGCTTCTTACATACACCACTCTCACTTTCTGGTCAATCATACATACATTTTCTCTAACGAAAGGACAAAATATATTTCTTGTGATGCTGACTGGTAATAATAGAACATGAAAAATGATTGGTATCATTATCAGAAATTGAAGAGCTGCTTTAGATTAAATCAAATGCAGCTCTTCAACTTGACACCAGACATTGTCAGTGACTGACACTGACAGTATTTCAGATGACACATCTGTCTATCAGTGGGTCTTGGATGTTAACTAACTCTTTATTTTTTAGAATTTGGGAAGAGAAATTCTTAAGAATATTTCACTCCTTTTAAATCACATTTATTCACAAACTCTGTTAGTGCATCGCACATGAGGTATTGTACATGTAAACTTTTTGAATGTGACAGTCACACATGAATACCTTCCAGTTTTCCCCCATTATAATCCATTTCTCACAGCCTCGCACTTTCAGCCTTTTTCTACAAACAAAACAAAACTGAATGTCTAAAAATATGACTTTAATACCAAGAGTTATTTCTAACAAAATGTCATGAGAGTTGCACATCAAATATTTATCACAAATGACATCGAAACAATACTGATTCAGTTGCAAAGGTGGTACAATCTTAGCATTCATAATTTCTTTTTTTAATTTCCTTTGCTCTTTGGTAGAAACTTGCACATTTTCCTGATGATGTTTTTCCTCCATGATAATGGTCTCATACAGCACGCATCGATTTGTCAGCACTTGCCTAACTTGGAAATAGCTCTAAAAAAGCTAAGTATCATTATGCATATTATCGACGTCAACCAAAAACCTCTTCAAAGATAAAATGAACCACCATCTGTTCAAAAGATGTGTCAAATTTTGTTTCCATACCTGTATTCATCAAACTCATACAAGCACTGGAAGGGAGCGTGCCGGAACTATCAATTCACCATTTGTGATGCAACACACTGAAATCAGATACCAGTACTGGTCAATTTTTTTAAACATATCAAGTAATTAATGTCACTGTGAAGCTTATTCATTTCCGTGGAGCTTTCTATTGGTGACAAAACTTTGTTCAAATAGAAGTGAAACTGGCTATTAAAGACAATAGGGGTGATCCATTATCAGAAAATTGCTGATCGCATTTGCTAAGCCTTGCCAATCCTCCCTTTAAGTCCTATCATTTTGTTAAATATGTTTCAGAAAATTCAACTCTGACAGAACAGGGCTTTGTGCAACCCCCCCCCCCCCCCAAACTAAAAATTCATTCACTTTTGAAAAAAAATTGTGATTTCTCAGTTTGACAAGCACCTGATTTCATCATGTGGCATCTTATTTATCCCTTAGCAACTGGCCAGAGTGTAGATAGCAGCTATATTAGCAAATATTCAAATTCAAGCAAAACTAAGAGGTACATAAAAATAAGATCTAAATAAGCTGGGTCATTAATTAAGTCACTGTAAGTCACTGACATGATTTACTGGAATCATAATTACATGTCATAGCTAACATTTAATTTATATGGGCCAGTTAGATTATAGAAACTATTTGTAAGATACGATTATTCATTCTGATTTTCATAAGTAATAAACTGTCACCTCCCATGCCCCACCCAAAAATGATTAATCATACAGAAAATCATACGAGCACACAACATCGCTGAGCCAGACACTTATGGAAATAGAGAACTTTTACAGCAACTACCATCATATTGTAGCTCTGATTTATCTTTCCACAATGATGGCAAAGACGTAATTATGACTTACTAGGAATATATGTAATTTCATAATAAAATTTCCTTGGAAAGTCTCATTGAAGAATCTATAGTTCCAACATGAACAATTTGTGATTTTACCAAGCATTTTTCAGCTACCAATCAGGTTTTGTAGTAACTATTTTCATAATGCAGCAATAAATATTTATTTATATATATCAATATATAATATAATCAACTGATGCTGATTTACCACAAAAACTGAGGGGCACAAACATTTTCACATTGTCAATTTAAAATGCCTCCCTTGTGCCCAAGCAATATGTTTACGATGATAGGTCTCTCCATTTTGTCCCCATTAGCTCTCAATCATGAGCTTAATCTTAAACTATTTCATATTCAAACAAATGTTGTGTGTAAATATCATATAAAAGGCTATAAAAATCAAACATGCAATAGTGTTGACTTGTTTCTTTCATCAAAATTTCATACACAGAGCACACTACACAAATCCGACAAACATAGTAGTGATACTTCAAGGATGGTAATCAATCAATATTGATATATGTATCTAGAAAAACAATTGAGCATAATGTTTTGTTGTGAAACAAACGTGAGGGGGGAAAAAGCTGAAGGGCAGATTAAGATGAGCCATATCAATTAACTTCATGTGCTAAGTGGACGCAAATGTGTCTCCAGTCAAGCACAAATGACTCGCACTGGTCAGGGAGTTGATGTTCAAGTCGTGTAAATTGCTGCAGTAAAAAGTAACTAGAACTACAACATTCTAAAGTCATGAAATTATCAAATGAACTGCAACACAAGATGACAAATCAGGAAGGTCATTGCATCCATGCTTGACACTGGAGGGTCCCAGGCAAATGTTTCTTCATGATGAAAAAGTAAAGACCATATGTGAGTTGACACCTACTTCACTATCATCTCCATAATATTATAATAAGGTTAGTGACTGTGCCCCATGGCAGTTCCCTTTATATGGAAAAAGATACTAATACTAAACGGTTGTACCTGTGCATATGTGTTAGTTCCTTCCCTCTTGCTAATCTACTTCGCACCACACAAAGGGTACAAGCCAAATAGTGGTGTAAAAAGTAAAAGTATAAAAGAAGAAAAAGAAAGCTGTGTGACTGTAAGCTTCAGTTGAAGGATCTTCTGACTAAAGGTACTTTAGTACAACTGTTTCAATTACTTGTGCTCGACTGCAAGCCTCTTCATATTGAAACTCTTTTGGCCAGTCTCATATTGCTGGATTTTAGAAAATTTGTTTCATATAGAACCTTTTTTAAGAAGTTTAGAACCTTTTTTAAGAAGTTTGACAAACCCGACATAATTCCGCTGATCATAAGTTGTATAAGTCTTCACTGATTAGATTTTTGTTTATATGATTTTTTGTTCTTTATTCCTACAGATAGATATTCCCTTCCCCCGACTTCCCCCTCCCAGGTTCCTTGACTGATATATTTACACATTTAACATGATTGTACCAGCTACAAATACGGAGTAACATAGCTGCATATATCAAGCAGAATAACATGTAATGACAAAATGATGGCTGACCATATATGCATGAGCTTATACAAGTACTGGCAGCTGCCCACCGGCAGTACAGTTATACATGTCCATTATTTTGTATATATGTAATGAAACCTACTCATTAAAAATAATAATATTATTATTATTATTATTATTTATTAACAATAACACGACAACTGTAGCGTCCCAGGATTTCAATACATCTAGCACTGGAATATCACTGGCACAAGGCTGGAAAGTGATATTTTAAATTATCATTCAAATATATCCATAAATATACATGAATAGCATAGATATGAATCTTAAAAAAAAAATAATTGATAATAATAATCTTAACAACATCCAAAAAAAGAACTAAGACACAACAACAAAAAAATCAACCTCAAACAAGTGGACCCACCCTTTTTGTCAAATACATCTTCCTCAGAAATGATACATGATGAATCAAACCTTGCAGAAACTGAGTCTATCAAGCTAATCAGTATTCCTTCAACTCAAAACCGACTGTTTAAGAATAAAACCCGCAAAAACAAAAAAAAATTGCTAACAACCTGTGGTGCTTTCATGATATACTTTCAATACAGGTCTGAAGAGCGGCTCTCAGCAAGAATATGAATCACTCAAACTGTTTCATTTGAGTTTTTCTGTTCAACAACTTAACAAGGGTAAAATGACACTAAAGGCTTTCTAACAGTGTCCACTAAACCTAATTCAGCAATGGTAAGTTCTTACCATTCATATTTTGCCTGAATTCTTTTTTTTTTTTTTTTTAACAAAGAATGACGAAATATCTTCCGCTGAATATCATACAGTATAACTTTGCAGAACAATTTTCGTAAAGATGGCTGAGCAGAACAAGAAATCTAGTCCTAAAGTCCACAGGAATGACAGATTCAGCTGACTCAATGAGAACAATCATTTTCCTTACATCAGATATTATTGACAGCAGGATGAAAACAGCCATGTGCCACGACACCACAATTTATAGAACAGAAAGTTCAAAAAAGAAACAAATCAAGCACAAATATTGGCCTTATTCCAGACACGAGACTGAATTGATAGAGGATTTTTCTTTCATACACATAACCGAAGAGGGGCTTGAAAAATTATTAGTTTCAGTTACATTTACCCATGAAATAAAGGGCCTTTTGGCGCATGGACAATTTCATCATGGCATCAACAATATTGCTATCAGTTCTTTCAACTAATTATGGTAACATGATTGTTGAAGTCAACTACATGTATTTTTTAAATACAGCTGGAATTTTTTTAAGGCAATTATTGGACTGTCTATTGATATACATACATGATCTCCTTCTTCATTGTCATTCTCATAAAGTTCATTCTTTACTTTCATTTTTAGTTACAATAACTTGAATCATCATTGTTACAATTTTTGGAACAATGTGGACGCATAATATACTGCAGACATGCTTGGGTGCAATGCCGTTGTAATAAGTTATATCAAATGTTACTGGAACCAATTTGTTCCTCAGCTGACTTGATTAACCTTTTCCATGTATATCCAGATGATCTCTGGATCATAATTTGTTGTTTCCCACAGCTGCTACTGTTAGTTTTTAAGTGTCAATATGGATATTAGTAGGCAAACTCTTTTGTACTTCTTTTCATGAGAAAATAGCAAAACGTGTTTCGATCGCTTGTTTCAAATCAAATTTCTGATAACTTTTCAGGCTATTACAGTTCACTTTTAAAATGCTCTGGCACAGCTGTGGCAAAATCCCTTGGCATGTAGGGGTTCATGAACATTTTCTTATCAACGTGATGAGGTGACATTCGCCTGATACAGGTAACTGCGCATAGTTTAAATGTAATTACTAAATACTTTGAGATCACAAGTTACAATACAATTCAGCTCAGAAAATCAATGGATGTAAATCAAAATGGAACAGCATAAAATCAAAGAAAGAACTCAAAATGAAGTTACAAGTAACACAATAAAACACAAAAAATTCACAAGAACTTAAGTTGTTGAAATCTTTTTAAAAGCAAGAAAATATGCAACAGATGTGTAAAAATATCATAGTAATTCGACTAGCACAAAACAAAAAGCAAACAGTGATAGAAAATTAAGCAAGAAAAAATGATGACGTGAGCTTCACTGGATAACAAATCAATGCAACTTAAAGACAAATTCAGAGGAATAAAAATGTGTTAAAAATGTACAAAATATAAAATCCCTCATGATCAATATTAGAGTAAATGTATAATATTCAATAAGTCATACTGATCTAGGCACTGAAAATGCCTACTTAGTTCATGCCAGAGACTTCAACAGAGCTAACAGATCATGACACAGTTAAGTACAGTAGTTTCCTTCTTTATTTGAGATACGACATGATGAAATCAGGGGCTCGTCAAACTGAACCAACGAGAGAAATCATCTATTTTTCAATAGTGAATGAATTTTAGGCATTTTCCTTTTCTTCACCATACCCTTCTACATGTATATCAATTTAAAAAATACATTTCAGAGTTCAATGTGCTGAAATAGATTGAGTAAAAGCCCCAAAATTGTAATTTAGTGGCAGGGCCCAACAAGGATTTATAAGGATTTATAAATGTGTTTGGCAATTTTATCGATAAATTCATCGGCAGCAACAGGTCACCCCCAGTCTTTAATTGCCCATGTCTTAACTTCTGCTTAAGGTAGAATAATCATTTTTTTCACACACAGAAAGGGAAATGAATAATCTTTACAGTGATACCAATAGCTCCATATGCTCAAAATTTGATGTGAGACTGATTTTCATCCTGTCGCATCTCATGTGTTTCCAAAAATCCTATTATTCTAACCCTATTGACAGGTTCGTTTGTTTGTGTAAGGAGTTAAACAACACATCAGCACAATTACGGCTATATTGTACTTAGCAATGGGGGTGACTATTTTCAGATTATGAATAAGAAAAGCTTCTTATGCTGAGATATTTGGAAATCTAGTTCACAACTAGGACAACTAAAAATAGCCACTGTAAAACGTCCTTTGTCTGCTCAAAGATTCTGATATCAAACATGAAATTTGTCGAGAAAACAGAATCTGGCTGGCCATGAGGTCATAGCAATCAACGAAAAACATGACTATCTCTGCGCAGCAAAGTTTGAAGATGCTGGGATTAAATAGTGCATCTGCATGTTTATGCTGTACTGCATCTAGCATGATTGGACATTTTTATGAGTAAGAAAAAAGATTAATTGAATAATGGGTAGAGAATAATACCGTATGGGCGATACTGTACAAGTTTAGCACAACTTTCTCAAGCTTCTATGACAAATGGACATCCCACAGCAACAAAGCCAGAACTGAATGTACTAGTCGACTGTGCAAGCCTATAATTTACTTAAACACAATGTTCATTATCCACAGACGAGCCACAGCTCAATAACTATTTTGTCACGAAAGTAAAGCAGACGTAGGTCCCTTTCCACGGACACCGATAATTTATACATTAATTATCTGATGTCTAATTCATTTTATCGGGTCACATCATACACCCATTTTGCTCAGATTATTAAACATGACATGCCTCATTTGAACTGTGATTCATCTGAAATGGGATGGGGGGTTAAGTGGCTATACTAACCGATGTAATTTTTTTGTCACATCAAAGTAATTTTCGGGCCTTAAATTCTCAAATATTTCGATAATAATTCTGATTTTCTCTCTTCCCCTGCACAGACAAAAATTCCCCCTCAAGATACCATCACATCAAAGTCAACATTAACCCTTTGAACCCTGAACCCCTGATCCTATCTTGACCCACCACCTGACCTCCTGGACACTTGGTCAAACAGGAGGGGGTGTGTCAGCCCGGTCTACCGGGCATACGGTGCATAGGCAAATTAGCGTGTGCCCGGTTTACCGGGCATACGGGCTCAAAGGGTTAAAGATATATTTTACTATAATAATGCTGTCTGGGGGGGATTGAAATCGACTATGTGTAGAATGCTACATTTCTGTCTAACCAGTATGTGGCACCATATGATAACCACATACATGTATTTCAGCTTCCTTACTGAGTTCGATAACTAACGCCAATCATTACAAAATGCACTGTATGATTACATACAAAAAATATATCAGCAACTAAAACCAAAGAAGAACACAAGAACATAAACAAAACATTAGATAAATTATCTTTTTAGAGTGCTATTACCTACAGCGAGACAAAATGCTTTGCCTACCTGTATCATGTGCATTGCTGGTGTATTCTGATAGTCAAAGAGCAGCTGAAGCCTTCAGAATGAAAAATACGTAAGTTATATTTCATATATTTTGGTACAACTCAAAAGAGCCCAAATTACATGAAAGAAAGGGAAAAAAAAAAAATTAAGCAGTAAGAGATTAACAGTCAAAGATTAAGGTGCAAGCATCCAAATCAGACAAAATGTAAATTTGAATCAACTGGAATGGTATGACCTCAAAAAAATTTTTTTTTCAGATAAATTCTCTCAAAATGGACCAAGACACTTTTCATCTGAGGATCCTCTATAAAATAAATATTAAGTAGCTGACCTCAATATACTTTACTACCTGAAATATACCTTCTATCAGGTGAGCTTCTAATTCCTTATCAGACTCATTATAATTCACTTCTGGGCAAGTGTGATGTTAGTATGATTGAGTAAGTAAGGATATTCATACTGGATTTGATTTTCCACTCTCAATCATGACAGACTTACATATTATTTTATAAACTAGTGGATCTAATCTAACACAGTAATTTTGACATGCCCAAATACTGACGTCTTTCAGTAGAGGTATTAACAAAAGCAAATAGAAACAGCATAAAGTTGAAAGTTTGGAACTTCACCATGTGCGTAGGAAAGCAAGTCTGGCAGCTGAGTGATAATTCAATATTGAAAATAACAATGAGCAATAGTTGTGTCAAATAACGTGATTCAAAGTAATTTAACTACTGTGATTCAAATTAATTGAATTATTAATAATAATATTTCTTTCCAACCAGAAGGTAACCAACAGTGGCAAAAAACAAAAAGAAACAGCGGTAGTAAGCAGCAGACAAAATGGAAATAACAGACATAAGAGCAACTTAAAAGAATACAAATTTGCAGTGATCCTATATATATATCTCTAACAAACAAGGAAACATAGTGCACATCTTACTAATGATGATGTATTTGTTTCCCTACATACCCCACCCACTTTTCCTCCCCAGAGCTCAAAGCAGACGAAAGAGAAACCATAATAAAATGCATGGAAGAACAAAAAGCATGCACACACAAGTATGGATGACCTTTGATCCATGGCTCACAGTTTAGCTGGGAGTATATTTATTTGTATGTATATAGAATATATCATATTGCTTGACAAGAAATGTTGTAAGGCAAATATACAGCGTGATTCACTTTAAACAGCTATGTACAAGAGGATTGAATGCAACAATGCAGATGCCATGTCCCCTCCCACTCCCACTGATTATACTTTTTAGACAAGGGAAAAATCACACTAGTTCGAGAGATACTTTTGGTAAGGAGTCCCAACATTCTCACATGTCAATAATTTCAACAGAACAGGTTCTACAGATGCAAGGTCTACTTCCCCATCATTTCACTTTGAAAAACGTTGTAAATACGTTCTTTGCTTCCATTAAACATTTGAAAAAAAAAATATATCATTAATTACTGATCACAATTCCCTTGTGGTGCACTGCAAAGAACATTACACATGATGACTTCTGAGTTGAATGATGTACTTAGCTAATTCTAAAGATGATGAAGGCCAAATATTGCATGTAGGCAGCTGCCTCACTTTCTCACATTTATTTGCAACACCCAATAGTCCAAATTTTACTGCTATATCACAATGAAACCTTTCACTTTATAACTTTCTTCTCAGAAAGGGCTTTGTGACGTTTCAAAGCATGTGAATAAAAGACTTAGTCATTCACCCAATAATGCACAGGCTAATATGAGTGAGGGTGGGCTCCACATTCAAATGTACCTTCAAGAAAAACTGAAGCCAAACGATTCACAGGGTGGCTTTCCTTTAATGAAGTTTTCAACATCCTCTCAAGGCTTTGGATTTCCCATTTTAAGAAGCTCATATGCTACAGCATTAGCAATGATTTCAAACTTTGAATAATTGATGTACAACAAATTTAGAGAACAATATGTTGGAAAAACTACTTGAACATGAATTTTTGTTTATTTTCATAAAGTTCTTAGCCTGATTTCTGTTCTTTTTTGTTTGTTTGTTGGAAAATTGTGTTGGTTATTGTTGGGACATTCACTGGAATTCAATTCAAACACCTCGGGATAGGGATCAGTTCTAATTTTCTCTTTAGTCAAAGAACCACTGATCATCCGACACAGCCTAGTGTCAACATCGATAACAACAACAACAATAGCAGAGAAAATATTTCTCTCATCACCAAATTATTCCTGCAGTTCTTTCCAAGATGTCATTATAAATAAAAAAAGAAACAAACAATGAGAAAAACATGAGTCATTAGACTTGACAGATAAAGACAAGCTGACACCTGTCAATCAATATCTTGCACATCTGTATGTACAAACACTTCAACAGCTCATGATACACATCTCATTTATGTCCTTGTTCTGAACATCTTCAACAACATTAAGCATAGAATTTCTTTGCAGGATACACAATACAAGCCGAGATGCTTCACCTAGACAACAACCACACAAACTCCCATTCTGAAAAAAAAAAAAAAAAGATCCTCCTCCATTTCAAACAGCATTTTTATATCATTCTGTGATAAGACTGTCAACGCTCATCATGCCTCCATGAGAAAATGAAAACACAATACAGGTTTATACTGAAGAATTAAGTAGCAAATGTTCACAGCGCAGTTACTGTATCTAAAACAATAATATAACGCCCATTCAGACACAACTTCGGATTCATTTCAAAGGATACAAATAAAATGCTGCGTGAGATCACCAGAGCGTTTTTGAGCTATACAATGCTGAGACATTTCATAAACTGAATTACACTGACACACACACAGAAAAAAAAAATTAGTCTTAGTGATTGATAAGCATGTTTTTTTTTTTGTTGTTGTTCATTACAGAACATTTCACAAAATACAATGCCACATGATCCCTTTCACTGTTGATGCTTTTAAAAATATTACACTTAAAAAGAGAAATAAGGCCAGCCAGCAAGTTCAAGGTAACATGGCGAAATCCAAAATCAGGAACAGATGTCTAAGATAATATGGCCAATTTGTTAATTTGCTCCCTTTATTCAGAACAACTGCTGGTCGCCTGTCCGATCACTTGGGTCACAGAAAGCACTCCTCTTTATCATACAAGACGAAACCTAGTATAGTAATGAGATAGAGAGCTTTTGCTGGTTGCGTGTGACTGAGCTCAGCTGAGAACTCAATTCAACAAGCAAGAAAACAAAGAAACTGTTAAATCGCCATGGCTGCACTCACTAAATGATGCAGTCATGATAAACTTTCATATCACTGATAGACACAAGATAAATCCCTGATAACCTCATATCTCTGCTGGATGCTGGATATTCCTTTCTCTGAGATCTAAAACTGAACTTGGTCTGCCAAACCTACAGATAGTATGACTGGCTGGATATGTTCTCAGACAGAGGAAACAAATAAAAAATGGGGGCAAAAAAAAATTTATGGTCACAGAAAAAAAAAAAAAGAGCCAGAAATTATGAGATAAGAGTGTTTCATTTAACAGTGATACCCTTTGTAGTTCAACAGGAACAAAAGATTTGCATATATGTTACAAAATAGTGTTTCACACAGAAGAAAAAAAAAAAAATTGCAGCAACATTCTTTCATCAGCAATGCTGATACCATTCTATAACACTGCTGATGCACAAACACTTAGTCAATGGGAAGTGTTTTAGACCAGCCCTGATATTTGTCTTTGCCATGGACAAGGGATATTAAGTAAGCAGCAGTATGAAGAGGGAGGAAAGACTGCTCACCAAAATATTGATAAAATTCAAGTAAGTAGAATACAGCTTCCATCCATCTTGAAGTTTTCAGATTTGGTCAGGACCTATGTGACTTTTTAGCTCTTTACTATGCTTGCTCAAAACCCCATGTGTCTGGCAACGGAAAGTGCTAGAGCTGGTAAAAAAAGATTCCCTATTCTGAATGGAAACCACATAATAGGAGAGATGAGGCTGTTCTCCTGCAAAACTTCAGCACAAAAAAAAAATAAATAAATAAATAAATAATATGATATCTGATACAGCCAATGAAAACTGATGCTCATATACCAAGATTCAGAAATAAAATGAATAGATCCAGCCTTTTCAGCTGCTTTGCTTCTGAAACACTTAAATACAATACAAAATCTGTACTTAAGATGAAATATTTTTCCATGACTCCTTACATTTTTATGGCAAACATGTTGGATTTGCAGACCTGCAAGTTGTTAGAATACGAAGTGATGGCAAGATTCACAGATATGATATACCATTCAATAACAAAATCCAAATTTTCCACCCAGAAAATACGGAATTGTATCAAGGTCGTTAAAATCTTGTGCCTTTTGTCTCGTCTTCATGTGTGTACTAATTATGCAGTTGCATCTACATGCACAAATTATCTGATCTATGTTTCAAATTAAAACGTAAAGTCAGTAGCTGGTCTATAAAATGCTTTTCAAGAAAATTTTCAAAAACTGATGAATCCTACAGGAACCACGTCCATGAAAAAAAAGCTTTGGACAATAATATACTAAGTCTTTTTTTTTTTCTTTGCTTATAAATTCTAAAATGTGTAGCATTCAAAAATAAATAAATAAATTTTTTTAAAAATGGGAAAAAAAAAAAATCATTAAAGTTAGAAAAAAAAAGAAAAGGAAAAAAAAAAAAAAAACCCATATATATATATATATATATAGACAGATCAGGTGGAGTTTCATTTTGATCACTAGTGAAATGACTTGTCTAGAATGGTGGTCTCCTATCAAACCATTCACATATCTCAACAAGCGCAAACTTGGCCCATGTTTATAGTATATGTATTTTGACTTTAGCCCTGATGACACGTTTGTACTGACACCATAAACTAACCTATGTGTACAACATACTTGCACAGAGGTGAGCCCCACCCTGTGTTAGTGTGTTTTACTGGCCCAGGCCAGGTCGTCCGAGCGTGGCTTGCTGCCTGTGAGTGTTTCAATCAGGACCTCCATCCGGGGCCAGAATCTGATCTGTTCCAAGGGGTAGTTGAGCCAGCCTGTGGTGATGCAGTAGTAGGTCTCATGGGGCGCCACATGGTGGATGCGGTGGTGCTTCTTGGGCAAGATCAGGTGCAGATCTTGCAGCAAAGTGATATACCATGGCAGACCAAAGTAAGTGTGGGACCACTTATGGCACTGCAGGAACAAAAAGTTCAAGATCAAAGTTGACCACAACCCAATTCGAGCATAAATTTAGAAGATAACCCACTGCCTTTGTGGAAATTTTTTTTTATTAGGACATGCCACTACTTTTCTGTGACTTAAAGTGTATGGCAAGTGTGTGCACATTGATATTGGTATTTTGGATGATTAAATTGAACATCACTCAAAGCAATATGTCATATAATTGAATGAACAATTCCAATCAAACACTCTCATGTATTTACTATTCAACCATAATCACCTGTTTAGAGTAATGTGTAACATAATAAACTTTTTTCAGCTTTATATAAGTAGAAACACAGATCTTTATGCAACAATATTTGTGCCAAATTTCATATAGATACATTCAGAAGTTTTCAAGTCCTAAAGTCTGTTATGGGTTTTGTTGTAGATTTGTAATACAGATGTGGAGTCAAAAAAAAAAAAATATATAATAATTTTTTTTTTAATAAAAATTTTAAAAAAAAACAAAAAAGATCTATTTATCTCATCCAAATCTTATAATGAAAAAAATGTAGCCAAAAAAAAATATGTTCTAGAGTTACAGTGTCTAGACTAGAAAAGAGGCCTTGTAAAAAGCCACACACTGTACATACAGTAAACTGTTGTTTATATTTATACACATACGTTAGTCCCACCAGTCACGCTGAATATCTAAATGACTACTCATTAAATGCCCTAGTGTCTAATAGATGCCCATAAATTAGCCCCCAGCACCACAAAACCATAAAACTTTCTTTTTAAGCCCTTACTGGCGAACACATCATTTCTCTTTTAACCTCTCTTAAAAACTGTTTACTTGATAAACATTCATTGCATTACTGTATTCAAATGCTGTTGTTCTAGTAGTAAAAATGCTACCTCAAAACTGTTCTGATGTTTACTCAAGGCATGCAGATGGCTGTCAAAGTAACCAATGACTAACAAACAGATCATACCTGATTGGTAAGGTTAACAAAAACAGCCAACAAAAACCAATACATTTTCCAGTTGTAGGTCTCGGCAATCTCCTGTGGGGTGAGGGTGTAAAACTGGTAGGCTGTATAAGCCATCACTGGTATGGTCACCGCAAAGTTGTCTCCATTGGTCTCTATAAAATCATGACGGGTGATGGCAGTGGGGTCTATATGATGCTCTCGGAATGGACGTATAAAACCCTGCAACAGACATAACCAAAATTTATTATTCTCTTCATGTCAGTCAAGATATGCGACATGTCTAAGATAATTGATGGCCTTTTGTAAACTCAAACATATAATAAATGAAGAATTTTTCTTTTTACCCAATTTGGCTTTGCTCTAAAACCAGTGTATGTTTTTCCTTCACAAAAACCTATCATTAACTTTTAGCTATAGAGGAATAAATTATTTTATGACCGATCATAAACTTAACACATGAACTGCCGTGTGACTTGAGATCAGCATGTTTGTGCTAAACATAGTTGTAGACATAAAAACTAACTAAAGCAGCATTTTCATATCTGGATCAGACCCCTCCCTCTCAGACCTATTGTCACTTCTACCATCTTATTTCCTTTCTAGTGTACTCTCAAAAAAACTATTTGTGCTTCTCAATAGAGGAGTTTTCTAAGATTCTGACAGTTCCTATCATATCCTGCCCAGTATTGTTCTTTTTAAATACATATTATAAACCAAAGAATACATTCTGATGTAAAGAACAGGGATACCGGAGTGATTCTAAAACTTTAACCCTAGTCAATTAATCATTTCATAATTTTTCTTTCTTTTTTTTCTTAAATCATTTTTCAATAGTTTAGTATGTCTAAGAGAAAAAAATGTCCCAAAAGCCCATTTAACTTGTCCAAAACTTTGTCGACATAAGTAACATTGGTTTAGAGGAGAATGTGTCTGTTTGACAAAGTTTTCTCCTAAACTAATTTTACAGAGTCAAACTGCAGTTTCTCTGTGTGTGAATGGATCTGTCTAAAATCTAGAATATATATTCTTTTTATTACATGTTCTACAAAACACTGCAAATGAATCTTTAGATTTTGCCTTAAATCTAAATTCTACTTAAAGGATTTGTCTTTGTGTGTTGTTACTGTACATTGTAAAACAAAAATATTTTGAAAAGTATTCCAAAAATAAACAAAAAATCCTCCCAACCTTTTACAACAAACAGACGGCTAAAGATTTATACCAGATATGAACTCTTCATGTCTTGAAGGACAACTGAGATATCATGCGAATAAAATCGAACATGACCACCCTGTCCGTAGCAGCCACACTAGAGGCGGTTTTGTTTCTTATATTTTAAAACAATGTTGTGTTTACACCATTCCTGTAGAAAGTGATTCAGTTTAGTTCGTGAATGAAAATTTCTGTTGTTTAATGTATGCTCGAGCTTCGGGGGTCCATTGTTCTCATTGTCCCATGATTTAAATATTACATTACAAGAGCAGGCCATGTGGAACTTTCTGCAAAATGAAAACTATTGATCAGAATCATAGAAAATCAATAGGCCTGCCATTTGGGACACACACAGTTTACAGCCCAATCCAAATGTACACTCAGGCTGATTCAACACAGTACAGAAGTACTGAGGTTGCTATTTACTGAGCTAATGCATACAGTTGTTACTGCCACAGTAAACGTTGAACCTGTTCAATGTCTACTTTTCATCAACACATTTCCCTTGCAATTCCCCCTCCCCTCCCAACCCTCCAACACCAACTAACTTTACAAATGGACATTCCTATCAGGTCAATCCTTTGTCCTGTAATGCAAGGTGATTGCCCTCGGGAATGTGGGTGGGCCTCATTGATTGATCTTTGCATCAATGGGCATGAAATGATCACTGGCCAATCACACTGGAATAACCTCAGGCAACTGAGCTGAATCTATTAAACCCTACTCTCAATAATGCTCTGACCTTCATCATAGCTGGTCAATCAAAATATGCCTTCAACACGTTTTGAATGTAATTTAGCCCATTTTATTCCATCTATATTGTTTCTTTTCCCTGACAAAGATTGAAATGAAATGAAACCAAGCTGCCTAAATGTCTAATCATTTTCAGATTTATGATCCCAAACCAAATATTGTACATCTTTTCCAATCTTTTCATCAAACTAAGAATCGCAGATCCTAATTATCAAACCTGTTCTGGCTCGTCTAAATATTTGGTTTGGTACCTGTCATGGACCGACAAAATTCAGAGTGTATTTTATTGTTTGAAGAGCAGTGTAGTGTAACTGTGACGGAAGATTGTGACCTTCCTTTCTGATTATATTATCATGTGGGACACTTTTCTTATAAATGATATTTCCTTTCTCTTCCTCTGAGGAGGTTTCCAATATTGTATCTATATCTCTTGTTACCATAGCTCACAATCTGCTGCAACATACAAATGAAAACAAAAGTGAAAATCTCCTGTGTAGATGATCCTATGAAACAGAAAAATGCTAATTTTAAAAATGTCTTTGAGTTGATAATATTAACAGGTTCACAATTTTCTGCCTCAGTATTCACTATGAATTGTGTTTTATGTCAGTCGGACATGTATAAATGTAGATCTTTATACATTTATATCATACACATAATGACTGCAACTTTCCCTGGATATGAGTTAAATCATACCAAAAACCAACAAATATAACCAGATGAACTAAGATGGCAAAAGAAGAATAGAGATACTGAAAAAAACTTGAAAGATGTTCATTGTTAGCAAAAACAATGCAAGCTGTCAGATGACCATCCATCCAGGTATGAAACTATTGCTCTCACCCCTAGTAACTACATTCAGAGGCCAGGATGTCAGCCCATCTGTTGCAACAGTTCATGCTTAAAGCTGTAAACCTATTTAATCTACTCATCATCTGATGTAACAATGCATTCAACAAAGCAAAATAAAGAGATCTGAAATGACCAATGTTGTACATGACTCATCTTACAGCCCTTTCAACACAAGTAAATAAATCAAACCTATCAACCAAAAAAAAATAAATAAATAAACAGGTAACATAAACACACAAAATTTAAAATTGGTGAGGCTATATGAAATACTTTATATTTATTATCAAAGAAAGTCGGGAAATGTTCCTTACCCGCCTAACTAAAAATTTGAAAAAGTGAAAGTTGTTTCTAATAAAGATAAAATGAAATACTCTATCTACATGTTTGACATCATAATTTGTGGATAAGTTATATTATACCCCAAGTCACAAATATATTCCCTTCATTTCATGTTATCTGATGGCAATGACAAGCTGCATAAGGACCGCACCCCATCATCAACACATCTTCATTTCCTGCATTTCAATGAGATGCTATCCTATAATTAACGACCTCTATGAATACAGAGAAACTGTGTTTATTCAAATGCAAATGCTAAAAGCTATAACAGCTAAGAGAATCTACCACCCACCTGGAGGTTGAAAGGTATATAAATACTGTAACTGTAACCACGAAAACTTTGGCATGGGCTAATGATGTACCCTTTAAATATCTAATATAGCCTAATCTTCAAATGCTCCATATATAATATTTTCCCTCTAATCTTTATTCCATTACCTCAGGTCACAGGAGTCAGACTCCCACTGGGAAAACTACAAAATGAGGAGTCATTAACAGAAATAATGAGTTTGTACGAAAGTCAACAAAACTGTGTTACATTAATAGGAGATCACTGTGCCCAGCCCTGTTACTGCTTTTTGCCAGATAAAAAAAAGTGCTGAACAACCACTGTAAAGAGTGAAAAAAAAAAAGGGCATCTTTATGCCCTTTGCTTGAAACATATGCCATGAAAAATTCCAAGAAAAGTTAAGGTATAAAGAAAATGTTTTCTTCTTATTGTTATAATTCTATCAAATTTTTTTGTGATCAGTCTTCTGAATGCCCCGAATTATATTTTAAAGGGATTTTTTTTCCTTCTTCTTTATACTGTTTGCTCAGCATCTTTTTAGTCTGGCCAAGGGCTCAATGATCTCCCAGTCTTTCCTTGCCAAAGCACATTTGATCTGAAATTTAAACTGATGCCCTGAGAACACAAAGTATCTAACTCACAATTCACATATTTTGAACCAAAGTTGAGAAACCCCCAATTAAAAAAAAAAAAAAAATATCAGGGAGAGATTTAAAGTGCAAATAACCAGACATCAGAAAGCATGAAACTATCAGAATACTGTTACCAATGATCAATCCACAAAATGTCATGTGAATTTAGGGGTCTATTTGTTTATGTGTGTTGGGATTTAATGATATCTGCATGATTATGGTTACACTGTGCCCAGCATGGCAGACTGATCAAAAGATATGTAAAGTATAACACCATATGGGCAATATATGCCCGGTGTAACTTTTTCAAGCTGACAACTGCAAGAGGCACTTCATATAATACTGAACGATCTCAATTCAATCCTCTGCAGTTCAACCCTCTGTATTATAGGTTACTGTTGATATCCTTGAATGGTTACTCAATAACATTGGATGATTCACAAGATTTCATTCCTTAGCTCTTGGCAAGCAAAGTATTTAAACTTTAAAGTCAACAAATGTCAAAGGTGAAGAGTGAAGACTGAAAATATGAAATTTAGTAACCAATCTATCACTTATTTACCGAGATCAAAGACCAAAATACAGTGTTAAAGTGACCACTCAAAAGCTTGGAAATCAACACCTGCAGCAAGAGATAGGATCATATTTAGAATAAGTCATGAATGTTTTGAGCTAGTCAAGAATGCCAGTCTGTCTACATGAAAAAGTAGGAAAGGTCCTGCCATATTCTTTAGTACCAGTTACAACTGAAGTGCATTAATGGTAATTAATACCAGAGTTGGGGCCAACAGAGAAATTATTGACAGCCAAAAAGTTTATTTTACGACTAAAATAGGACATTTGACATCCCTGGGTAGTGTAAATATACCTGACGCATTGAATAGTATGTCCTGTATTTTACAGAGACAAAAGAGTGGGTTCAGTGAACGCTCTTGTTTGTGGCACACAGCCTATACAAACAGATGTCAAAATAGCAGCTCTACTATCTAGTGGTAATGGACAATTTGTCTTTGATGCTCATCACTACAAAACATGGATGACATCATGAGACATTCATACTACCTAGATGTACTGATTACATTTGATTTCATATAAATTTCATTGTTGTAGGATGCAAATAGGTCCATTTGTGGTTGACACTGCCATTTTGGGGGTTGTAGAAAGCAGGAACTATTTTTTTAAAAAAAAAGAACAACAAAAAAATAGAGTGTGAGCTACTTTACATCCAGACCATCATAAGAGTGTTTGAAAAAAAAAAAAAAAACTTGCGGTCAATCTTGCTGGGGATTTCTAAACCTGACAGATTGTCTTCCATACAGTAGTCTCCACCATATTACAAGAAAACAAGTTCTTGACTCAAGCAAACCTAAATTGTAAGTCATATTCATACGATAAATATGTGAAACTGCCCCCCTACTGTTCTCTGAATGGATCAACCTTTTCTTCACATTTCTACATTCACAACCAGCTTGACCATGTGAAAAATAAAATCACTTTGAGTGATAAATACTTTGCTTGCCATGGGCTAAAGAACTACATGGACAAAAAGTTGCAATATAGAATATCCACGTCACCACAAACAGATTCACTTCCTTTATCACTGCAAGAGTGGCATATGAATTCCACAATTTGATCTAAATCACCTCTTAATGGTTTCTGGAGGGAATTAGAAACATTAGATAAAGTAGTAATGATAATAAAAATAATCCACCCTGACCCTGCTATTTGGACCATAATAAAATATGAACAGAAAATTTGTTTTTATTAGGGCAAAGCTTTAAATCTATTTCTGCATCTTTTCTAAAATGGCAAAACAACTGAGCCCTCTGTACAAAACATGACAAATAATTGTCTTCATTCATTAACAAAAAAGAGAAAGCAGCCAGCAGAAATAAATACAGAACATCTCAGGCGATTCAGCCCATGATCACAGAAACAAAGCAAATTATTCTTTGTATCCAATAACCACAAAATAAGCCTTATAAAAATACATGCTATTATCTTAAATGTCAACAGACATCTGTAATAGATGCCAAAATCAATCACTTCCTAATTGAGACAAAGATAAAATCTACCCTATTTTCCATTATGGCAGAGACTTCTGTATAGTCAACTATCCTTTCACGTTTCTCAAGGTGAAGAATCAGGCATTTCAACTTCACAATGTCCTATTGATGATTACTAAGGCACAATAAAACTACCTAAACATAATATAAACTTGGATCAATTCTATCTGCATTGAGCTGGACTTTATAACTGAATATCATTTATATCTATCAAATCAATTTCTTCTGTATCTTGGAGCAAAATTCCATTTCTAGTTATATTTCAGAGCTGGTTTGCATAATTTTATACAGGATCATCCACTGCATGAATAAACAACATTGGTCTGAAGTACTAGACAGAGAAAAAACAAAACAAAACAACAACAGCAACAACAAAAAAAAACGTTGATACTCACACTGCCCACTATAGGCATCTCCACAGTTCCCCATGTGTCTGCACCCCAGTGAACTAATCCACTAGCAAAATCAGCAGTGACAATTCCTAGAACTGAAAGCAAGACAGTAAGTACAAGTTAAGGAGTGATAAAATGAGTTGGTAAAAAAATAAATAAGACATGCCAACTATTTACACTTCAAACTGCAGTTAATTATTTCAGCTGAAAAAAATCAACTTATCCAAATTAAGGATTTGCGGTTTAGAAAGAAAATTTGCCAGATCATCTGTATTATGTATCATGTTCATGTTGCAATTTTTAAAGGAATTTTAAGTTGAGAAATCAAAATATCTCAACTTCCTAGCATTTAATATACAGCTACAACACTTTCTACTTTGTATGATCTTCAAGTGATATATGTCTCGCGGCCAGTCAAAATGAGATACACAAGTTGCTGAGCAAGAAAGGAGAAATCGGGCTTTCAATGTGATGAGGGGGGTCAGACATTGATTTTTTTTTTTTTTATTGCAGAAATCAAAAGTGCATTCATCTCTGAACAGATAGTATCGGTCAAATATTCCCTCCTTAAGATGTTTTTTTTTGTGTGAGGTAGGTATGTAGATTTACACATTCGACTGTTCTAGTCACTGCTGGAGGTCCAACCTTGTCTCTTTAAACTGCATTATCTCTGACTAGAACAAACAAAAGCTAGCTCAAAAAAACTTTTTTCGCCACCTAAAAGGGTATGAAATAAGCTTTCACCTGATAACAAAAACTCCAAATAGTGAAAAATTGACATACATCTTCTTTTGACTGGCTGTGAGACATATGCTCTTCTGAATGTAAGTAGATCTTTAAAATCAGACAACTCAGCCTCAATAGAGAAACAAAAAAAAAATGAATTTTAATATCTGCATTATATTCAGTTTAGGCATCAGCTTAATTAAAAATCTGAAAGACAGAGAAACCATTATATGGCAAATTATTTCAACTTCTACTTAATCACAATAAGCTGTGATATTAAAGGTAAGGTACTTACAGGCACAGAGGAGGATCATATGCCACTGGCTGATATCAAAATATCGTACAAGGTAAAAGAAATTAACGATCAGGAGAGCTATGCTGACAAACAGGCACACTGTTTCTTGAAATCGTTTTCCTGCAAATAATCAACATAAACAACAACTATGAATGTAAACATACTACCATATGGAGAAATATGTCCAACAATTTCTTCCACATTTGATTTCTAAATTATGGAAACTATTCCTGCGTATTTATACATTATTTTACCTGACATCATATCAGAATTTCAATAATGATCACAACCTGCACTTTCAATACCAAGAATATATATCTTTTAAAAAGCTTTTTTTCTTTCATTGCACAGAGAAGATAAATAATGATAAGCTTTGACGGATAACTGATAACCCATAAATGGCCGATTGAGCTATTTAATGATAAATTTGATCATTGTATTCAAATCTGTTAACAAAAAAAGCTACAAAATATAAGAAAACTACAATGTTAAGGAGACTAATCAAATGCATATCAAGAAAAAGAAAAAGGCTACCAAGACAAGAGTAAGATGTTTATGCAATGAATCTTCATTAGTGCTTTCATGGCACAAACAGGATCTTCTTTATTAAATCACAACCCCAAATCAGTCACTCTCATACTGTTTCATAAAGTCTTCAATTTTTTTTTGCAATTATGAAATAGGATCTTTCTCCACATAACAACACCAAATGAACAAATGTGAGTCAGTGAGATTTGAATCAATATCACTTACAAAAAGTGAAGAAAAATGAATCAGCCAGACACAAAACATATAATAATAACAAAACAAAATCATCCAATAATATACTTTAGAAAATACACTGATACAGTGCAGTGATAAACAAACAGGGACCTTTGAACTTCATATGGTCAATTAATTCCACATACATACGATAGCTAAACACATGTGTAGGTCCGTGACCGTCCTTTGAATTATCAGCCAAGAAATAGTTCACTAGTTCAGTTCAATCAGGTCACAACTAGACGTTGGCATTATCAGAACTGGGCCTTCCATTTCAAAGTTGTCTAATTAACATCACTTGACTCACTGCAAATTAGTTCACTGCCCAATCAATCCTTTCCCATCAGATCAGGTCATCACAACCATAACCCATACTCATCCACATATAATTATACACAACGTCAACCTGCATTTTTACATAGAATAAAAATACAACATGGTTCCACCAAAATATAATTTTATATTACAAAGTAACTTGAATTTTCATAGCCATGGATTATCCCTTTTCTCTTCTTTAATTATATCTACATTTTTCCACTGTTTTTGTTGTGGGGGGGGGGGG
>JBCAUA010391540.1:0-18228 GCA_038406235.1 Peronia verruculata | reverse complement strand
TTAGTTCTGTAAAGCGCTTCGAGCCCTACGGGGGTGAGGCGCTATATAAATGCCCTTTATTATTATTATTATTATAAGTAGACAAGCGTAGGTTCAACGAGGGATTGTTGTTGTTGGCATCATACCACTGTAAGCGCCCGCAGGCACCAATCCCATGACGCAGAACTCACTGGAAAAGGGGCTGTCCAAGTGCAGCGCAAGGATGTGTTGTGTTGTAGACTGTGTATACAGATGTCATTGCTGTAGTTGTTACTGCTACCGCTGTTGTTCATGCTATTTGTGGCGCCACTATTACTTTCCCTGCATCCCCCAGAGTGGTTGTCGTCATTGGTGTTGCTGATGCTGGAGTTGCCATCGTTGCAGATGCTACAGATAGGAAAAGTTTGGAATTCCGCTTTGCGTATAACTGAAGAAGCAGCTCCTCAGGGTGGGGGATTTCTCGCTACATCACAACTGACTCAGGGCGATTCTCTCGACGAGTCCAAACTCTTTAAAAAAGCCTTTTTTTTTTTTCCTCAGCCAGTGGAGGAAGATGAGCATGACTGGACGGCTGAAGTGCTTAGGTTGCCGGTCTACCCGTTCTTGACTGAAAAGTTTTAGAGCTTTCTTTGCGCTATCGCACAAATCACCGAGGGATTGAAATCCGTCAGTAGTAGAAATCATTGCTCGGGTTGTAGCCCCTATTACATTGTACATGCAAACTGATAGAATACCAGGAGCCTTTGGCGAGAGTTAGTTATCAGATGGGAGCCAAAGCAGAGGAACTTCTCGGTGTGTAGCTCTACCTAGATATGTATTAAAGCATCGTTTATGTAAAAGTATACCTGTCATGAATTACGGGATAGGTCAGAAGTGATAGAGATTCGATTTATCACCTCATCTCTTCTGCCTCTTCACCCCACACCCGGCCCTTTTCCCCTTTCTCCCCCCTCCAGTCACATTATAATTAATCTGCATTACAGCAAGGTCTGAACACAATGAACAACCATTCAAACACTACAGGGACAAAACTGCACAAGATGACTGAAAAATGATGGAAGTGTTTCAGAAAAATCAGTCATTTATTTCAATGCCAATTCGTGCAGCATTGTTATTCATATTGTACTGTAATTTACAATTCAACATTGCTCCTTGCAAACCTCACACAGTTCTTTATTTCTACCAATACAAAGAGAACAGCATGGTACTTTATTCTTTTTTGTCAGTACATGTACATGTATTTTGTCTAACATTGCTTGTGAGCTTTGAATGAATTAAATGTACCAACATTATGTTCAACTGCAAATAACCTGAATTGCATCTAAGATTACAAACGCCACTATACAACATGCTAAAATGGCATACATAGCACTCCAGTGGCATTCATTTATGGCAAATTGGATGTCATATCTTAATCTTTTAAACTTAGTGTCCATAACCCATGTCCACTCAGATGAAGCCAGTTTTCGTGACTTCCAGATAAGTGAGGGAAATCAACTACATACATGTTTTTAACTTTCCCTTCACAGAGCAGTGTTGATAAATAAAGTCCTGCTGAATTCCAAAACTTTTCAGCAAATTCAAGCACACATATAAAGGAAAAAATCATTGTCAAGCACCATAATATACTTTCCAGAAAGGAAGCCACATGAAGTAGCAAGCTGGTAAACATTGGCGTACTGCACGGTGTGGCACATTTCGTTAAGGAGTTAAGGCTAAATATTTTCTCTTTTATGACATACCTCCCCCCCCCAACACAAAATAAAATGAAATAAAATTTATATCTGCCAGGATTATCAATAAACTCTGAAAAATTACACTCCTGTATGTTGGGGTGATCAAACGTTTTCCTGAGATTGAGCTACCTTTGGCTAGTATGAGAGGTTATTTCTTACCATACCTGGCCTATCAAAACAATCTCAAGAATCAACAATAAAAAAAAAAAAAAAAAGCAAATCCATCCTAATTAAAAAAAAACCAAAACAAAACACATACAGATCTACAGCTGCTCAGAAAGTTTTGTGTATTTTCTGTGTCTTCATCCACATATTCATTTCAGGGACTATGCCTAAATTTTCATTATGGATAGCAGGATATGTATTATTTTTCTTTTGTCCTCTGAATCCTTTTTTTTTAACAATCAATGACATCTTGCAGGACTGAATCAATAATTAAATTTAAAGTTCGTACTTGACAAGGGTCAAGATGATGTGATTCTTTTCCACTGATGTTATGCCTAGTGTATAAGCATGAAGTGTATATGAATTTTATCAACTATGTTTCAGTCCCCTTTATCTTTTTTCATACATACTATGTTTTGATGAGAAAGATTATCTTTTAGTCTTTTAAAACTTGGAAATTACAAATAGAACAGACAGACTAAAGAAAAAAAAAATATTGCTGACATTATCTTCTGATATAGACATGTTAAATACATTGCAATTTCAAAGACACACACCGTTTACTTGTTTGGCATTAAAAAGCTAAAGTTAACAGCAAACTGTGAAAAAAAAAAAACCACCATTATGAAGGGCAAACATACAATCCACATGGAAAATAACCATCCAATTTGAGATAAAAACCAAAAATACTGCATATATATATATCTGCTCCAACAATTCTTTACCATAGAAATAGATCTTGATGTAATTATGATAGCTAATGTACATAATTTATTATTTTTTTCAATATGCAGCACAATATCTAGACTAGCTACTCGCTCTCCTCTGTCAGAACTTGATTTACAATACATGTTCATATCTGTCAGTCACTTCCTCGCACACATATATACATGTATGTATATTTCTATATAACATACCAAAACTCCTTTACAGAATCATCACAGAACATTTGTATGCATGGATTCTCATCATATCATTCATTTTCATGGCAGGTCAACTGCAGACTGAAAAATTCAGTGGTTAGTACATTAAAGAAATATTTCACACAGTTTCAGTGTATAAACTGCCCCATGCAGAACTGAAAATGTAACAGTGAATGTTGTCACATCTACATATAATGCATGAAGTTAGAAACATGAAACAATACATGCGGAAACCCTGTCTGTGCTCAAAAATCAAGAAAATTCACCTATAAAGTCAAAATCCATTGCAGACACATGTCTTGTTCCAAGGGCAAATGACAAGGAAGTCCGCTGGGTGAGTTCCAGTAACAACTATTTTTCACTATTTTCCAACTATGATACCAAAACTTTTCTTTTTTCATATTAAAAAAGGTTTAATTGTCGTTCTGTGAAAACACAACAAAACTTAGTATCATAGTCAGAGTGGTTAAAAAATGACCCAGAACGGCCGTATATCTTCATTGCCCAGCTCGACTTTCGACTCATTTGCCCTGGTCCAAAGACATTTGGTATTGATTTTAAATATTGCCGGATAACAACTGGATCACATTGCAAATTAACTTACTACACCACAACACTTGGTTTTTATCTGTCGAAAGTTTAAAGGCACACCCTTTGACTGGCAATGGCAAAAACTAAAACTTAACTGAAGACAGTTGTGTAGTGAAACTGTCATGGTGTTAACTAGGGTTTTCAGGGTCAGTCACATGGCAGAGAGAACTTTTGTCTCATGTAAGTTTGCTTATATGAAGTTGGTCTGTCTGAAAAATGCTCCTTATTTGTCAGAAAGTGCCTTATATGCACAGAGAGTGTACATAATCAGTTCGTAAAGGCGATATGTTGGTCATGTGGTGACTGAGCTCAAAATACTTCATTGTAATGAAAAAATGTATGTTCATTTCTCAGCACATGGACAAAACTGATATACATACAGTTAGAATTGCAAACTGATTTAGATTTCCATCTATCTCCTTCACGCTAGCTGAATTAATATTTCTGAGTCTACCGAGGCAGTAGTTCAAATCAGAGTGAAAGTTTTTCTTTCTGTAGCACATGTCGTTCATTGTGCTTTTATTAGGATGTGATCTTTTTAAAGAACATATGATGTGTTGACCTGCAAGTTCACTTCATATCAGGTTGGAGACAATACCAAATGAATGCTTTTCTAATTACATATATTTAGACTTAGGTAATACAGAAGAACACACTTAAACTGAAAATGGCTTAACTGAAAACACAGCTGAAATGAGAGAAAAATTAATCCCTTTTTTTTTTTAATCTTTACTCTTAGTTAATGGACTAGCAATAAACCAAAGTCAGCATTTGTGGGAACACCATTGAACTGAAAACAATGACCTTGATTTTAGTGGAAGCCTGAGACCAATTCTTAGTAAAACATGCTTGGTACAGACAAGCTGTTCTCTCATCGTCTGGCCTGAGGCCACCAGCAGCATTGAAGACAGAGAGGGAGTAGGGGACAGTGAATCAAGTGCGCATTGTCTGTGCAATCTTTAATTATTATTATGCTGTGTACTGACGAGGCAAGGCAGGCAACACATCATCGAAGCATCGTGATGTGTGCTGCCTGATGCAGCGTGATGTTACGGCATCGTGTGGTCTCAGATGATGCACGTGGTTAGTGAAATTTGACCTTACAGAGTTTGCTCCCCTCTTCTGACAACTTCCACCATACCAGTTTTGATAAACCAAAATATGTTTAAATGAAATAATACGTCCAGTCTCTAAAATTTTGGTTTAAGCATGTTCCACTGTATTCTGTGTCTGGGTGCTGTAAAGATGTACATAAATTTTCAATCACTCTGTGATTCTCACAAAAGAGAGGATGGCCAACCATGCACAGCAATAATATGAAGGTGCGCTCAATGTGTGTGTTTTTATTTACCTGTGTACGTGTGTTGGAGCTGGAGGGGAATGAGATGCAAGACAAAAGAGACAGGTGTGAAGGGACAGTGGTAGGTGGATGGGGACAGGGGAAGGGAAGGAAGGAGGATGGACTGTTTTTGACCTGGTGAAAAAAGTACAAGAGTGCAGATACTATCACATTAGACACTTTATCTATTCTAAACCACAGAGCAGAGGAAAGAAAGTGTCTTATATAGTTCTCAGATCAGAACTGACATTGTCCCTGAATGTAACTAAACATGGTTGCGGTTACTTTCATCATTCATATAACATTTTTATACAGAAAATATGTCTTGCGGCCAGTTGAAAAGAGACATAAGTCGTTGGGCTAGATCCGAGAAATTGCCTTTGAATGTGATGAGGGAGGTCAGATATCAAATTTTTTTTTATTGCAGAAATTGAATGTACATTCATTTCTGAACAAGACAATATTGGTCTAATCCCCAATTCATCAATAATTCTTCATTAAAATCGGGTTTTTGTGAGGTAAGCTATGTAGATTTATGCATTCAACCATTTATTTAAACTTGACTTCCTCAGAATTTCGGTCATTGCTGCAAGGTCCCCCCTTGTCTCTTTAAACTGAAATATCTCTGGCTAGAATAAAGCTAGCTCAAAACTTTTTTTCACCACCTGAAAAGGTATGAAATAAACTTTCCCACGATACATGTACCAAAAACCCCATATGGTGAAAAATCAACATGCGTCTCATTTTGACTGGCTGCGAGACATATGATATGTCTGAGGTGAAGTGTGTCATACTTTTGTCTGCAAAACATATCGATAATAGTATGTGGTCATGGAACTGCCTAATCCAACATTTCTAGCAAAAAAGTTTGAACAAATAATCAGGCAGACAATTCTCTTTGCTTTGGAGAAAAAAAATTTCTAATATTGTTTGACACCACTCAAATATAAGACAATGGAAATGATGTACAGAAATGCAGAGTCGATCAGAGCCTGTCAGACATAATATGATATTACATGAACACATGATACAACGAGAAAAAAAAAAAAAAAATTCAACTGCAGTAAGTTCCGGCTGGCTCACAATGAGGGGAAATAAATGCATGTATCATGGTTTGGAAGACTTATTTGCGTAGAGCCTGCAAAACAAAAGAAAAACAAGATGGATGTGTTATCTTATTTAATTCTAATATTCCACTGATGTTGTTGACATATTAACACAGAAGATATTTTCAACAGGGCTCAGGGAATTTATTTAAAAAATGACATTACCTCCAACGGTTACCCCCAATCCCTCAACTCTATTTTCACATCATACAAGATCCATGCAATTAAAATGCTTTTTGTCATATTAAACTTTCAATAAGCAATTGTTTGTTTGACATTACCAAAAAAGTGATTCAAATTACAGTCCAAAAATGACTAATGAGAATGAAGTTACAGGATAATTTCCCTTTATACAGAAACCGTTCTATGGCTCCCAAACTTTGCATTTATCTTACATTCAAGCCCTCTTGTATATTTGGATCGCTAGCCTAACAAGGGCTGTGTTGAAAGCAAAAGTAATAATGTAAAGAAAAAAAGAGGTAGAGTGATGTTAGTTTTAGCCCTAAAAGGGATGTTCATCCTTAGTCCTAAATGGGGCAGTTAAGTATGTTTTACCCCTAAAAAGGGCTATAAATAAAGTTTCAACTCTGAAAATGGTTAAAGGAAGCCATCACTTAGTCCGTGAGGGTATCTATATAACAGGTCAACCGCAAGCAAAAAAGGTCAAGCCATCCGCGTTGGCAGAAACCACGAGGAAATGACAATAGCCGATTTTTACCTTTGTGGCGACCCTGAAGGGGTCAATTTACAGGAAACTCATAGGGAAAGCTTTGAGTTATGCGAGAGGCATTTAATATGTGCAAAGAGGAAAAATATCTATATTTCATTTCTATTTAGTTTACCAGAAACTTGTTTAGTCAGAGTTCAGTTTGAGTGGACTCAACTGTATTAAAGAAATCTTATGAATGTTGTTTTTCAACAATTTCAGCTGTTGGAGCAAATTCAGCATGTTCCACAGAGATGAATTAAATAAACTTGTCTCATCAAGCTCTACTTACAGAGTCACTATCATAAGACAGACACTCTAAAAGACATGCAAGAATGCCTGAAGAATAAAATTAAATGCATCTTTTTTTTTTTTTTTTTAATTACCTATTCACACTTATTGTACCCTATTGTGCTTAGAATATTCTTACTAACGTTGTTCCTACAGCGTCTGATTTGGAGTGTGATTTTACTGTTTTCATAGTAATGGATGTATTACTCAAATCTCATAGTATTCAGTATATCTAGAGGAGGTCAAAATCAAGGTTCACTTTAGTTTTGTTCCATCAAAATCAGTCAATTAGAAGGAAAGACATGAGTTAGTAAAATTGGAACAATTATTGTTTCTGAAACCAGCTGATTTCTGTCGCCCTAATGCAAAGTATGGGAAAGATGCTACAACAGGAACAAAATATGACAGGAACTATCTATGATGGCAATCTTCACGGTCTGGATCTAGACAGAGCATCCACACACCACATAAATATGCAGTGAGGTCCTTATCCTCTAGAGCAGTGGTCCCTAAACCTTTTGCTGCTGCGGACCTTTGTAGATGGTGCTAAGTGGGTACGTCCATACGTGTAACTGTACGTATGTTAAAACATTTTATATCTTGAATAAAAATAAATTTCTGTTACTGTGATTGGTATGAAAAGTAGCATAATATGAAAAACAAAAAAATAATTAGACTCAAATAGTAAATAAAATGGAAATACATGTAATTAAATATTTCTTGTGCAGCCCGGTACCAGTTGATCCGCAGACTGGTACCGGTCCGCGGCCCAGGGGTTGGGGACCACTGCTCTAGAGCAATGAGTACAAACAATGATTACCTGAGCTACTTTATGTCCATATTCCATCAAAGTCGGCATGAAAGCATTGACACTATCGTCAATCAGACTCTGAATATATTGCACAGCTTGTTCATCATTCAAATGGAGCATGAATTTCTCCTGAACCTGTTATTTAATAAAAACCCAGTACATTTTATTAAGAATTTACTTCAAATGCTACTAGTGCAACCATTTCAGTGTTGTTTCCATTACATATAGATCTAAATGAAAGAAGGTAAATCAGAAATGCATATATAGTATATATATATAAATCATCCACTGCTGCCTCTTCTAATGTAAGTAGAACTCAACAATATTCTAGTACCATTATTATTGTGTTTGATATTTTGAATGCTGTAATTAATCTTAAAAAGATAAAGGCAAAGATATTTAAATATAATCTAAGTTTTAAAACTGGTATTTCTGAACTATAGAAAACCCATCAGATAATCTACGCCTAATTTCAGACACACATAATAATCAATGCTGCCTGTCTAGCAGTTTCTAATATATTACATGTACACAATCACCTTTTTCACAGTTTTGTCTGGTTCAAGGGCAATGTCAGGAATGTTTGAATCCACCATCAGAGAAAACAAATTCAGAAACAGATTGGCTGACCTGCATATGAGAAGAGCAAATATCGAAGAGTGAATTTCAACAATTTATGCAGACCTTGTCAAGACACAATAAAATATAAAGTTTTCTCTATCCTTTCTCCCGTGTTTCATTTTCCTTTTTTTTTTTTTTCAACAAACTCCTGAAATGAAAAGTTCTAATTCAAAAAAACAAAAAAAAAACAGAAATGAACGCGCCTATAAATATAATCATCTTACTTGGTCAGGAACCAAATAAATAAATTTCATTTCAGCTTTGTTCCAAATTCCACCTCAAATCAGCTCACCTACGGAGAGCCAAGAAGGCAGTATATGTGTACGTTTTGAAGCGCTGGAAATGTTCTGAGTCATATCCGCCCATAGCCTCCACCATCTGTCTGTTCAGTTTCATAGGTGGAGCCATAATCTTGGGGTCTCGACCAAGAATGAATCCAAAGTCAATGTGGAACATTTTACCTGAAGAAGAAACACACAGGAAAATTCTTTCAGAGAATAGTAATTGTGTGTCATTGCTCTGATGTAAAAATTATTATGTTTCTAAATGTTACCATACATGCATGTATATGTGTCTGACAGAAAGTCAGATGGCCTACTAGTAAAAAAAAATGATTTTGATCTAGAGGAGTAAAAAGGAAATGGATATGTTGATGTGAAAACTGTTAGTTGCAAAGACATCATTCATTAAACCAAGTGTACATACAATATCAAATGAAATTATTGCTCTTTTATAAAACTTTTTGATGTATATCAACTTCTTGCTGAGGATATAAATATCTTCTCTGGATTGTGATATTTCATCCCATTCCACAAAATTTATCTTGTTCCAAGATCTACCCTAATTGTTCCACATAGAAAATAATCCAAAATCTGCTTTATTTTACCGTGAGAAATTATTTTTTACATGGGATTTACAAAAAAATGTCTGGGTCCCTCAGATACATTCACAGGTCATTCAAGTATCTGTCATCTAAACAGTCCTATTCAATGTGCTTTGAAAAACAACAAAGGGTCCTACAGTTCATCAATAAATCAGATACTGAGAACTGATCATAATAAAGTGGAAAACACACTTAAATTTCTTGCAAAGAGAGTCTAAAAGGGTAAAAAAAAAAGAACAAGAACAAAAAAAAAAAAAAAAAAACTTAACAAACAAATGGCTGAACTTAAAAAAAAAAAAAAAACAAAATCAACAAAACTTTAAACAACAACAAGAGGTCAAAGTGATATATATGCCTCCATGTTGGAAAACAACATACCATTCTTAGTGAGCAACAAGTTGTCCAAGTGCCGGTCACCGACTTGAAGAAGGTATGTCACCACACAATATCCAGCTGATTGGAAAGGACAAACAGGTATCCCATTCAATAACTCTGTGATTGTGTCATGAGATAGTAACAACTACCAAGGTCATACATGTTACCATATTGCAGAAATAGAAGGGTTCACTGTATTCTATAGACAAAATAACTTGATCAATAACAGATAGTCAGTATAAAGAAGAATATAAAACATTTAAAAGATAAACAGAAATGACACAAATCTGTCAGTATTTACAAATAACATCTGATCCAATATTCTTGCTCTTTGTGTTGCACATTTTACTGTTTTACATGGGCTGTCTCTGGCTAATCAGTCTGGTTTATAATTGCTATTATTTTATTATTTTTTTAAAGATTCCATGTATAAAAACAGAATGGGGTTCAAATGAAATAAAAATTTAAAACTTAATATTCATATTTTGGGAACAGGGATCAATTCAAGATGATTTATCCCTTCTCCCTAACTTACCACAACTTTTAACATAGTTGTCCATCACCTCTGCTGAAATACCATATGGCCCTGTTTCCGAAGGATTGTGTTGTCGTAAAAACTTTTGAATGGCCTTTTCTTTTGAAACTTCTGACAATGCTATGGACTCAACAAACTGCACAAATCCTGAAATGTGAATAGAATGAGGTTAAAAAGAGATTAAAATCATTTGATGGAATAAGACATCCATTCCATCATTTATGCTTTCTTCAGTTATTTTAAATGAATACAAGATTTAGAGAAACTGAATATATGGAAACCATTCCACTATGGACTTATCAACAATGGGATCTCAGTAACAACAATGGGATCTTAGTAAGAAAAAAAACAACAACATGGAATTAGCAATTTTTAAAATATTATTGTTTTCTTATAATGTTTCAGACATATGATGCAATGTAGTTCATCTAAACCTTAAAAGTCTCAAAATGTTTGCAAGTGACACAGAAATCACACCACTAATAAGGACTCTCTTTTCAACTACTATATAATATATCAATGTTTTCATTATCAAAAAGCAATGCCAAAGTTCACAGTGACATTACCTCAGACCTTTATTCCAAGTGGAAAATGGTACAAGAATGGAAATATGGAGAGAAAAGCTCTGGGGCCTAGAATACTGCTGTCATTTTAAGAATACATGAAATGCAGTTTTTACAGTTTTACAGGAGAGCTGAAAAACTGAAAATGTTGACCAAGACAACAAATTTTATCAGTCATAGATTTTATGATACCAGACAATAGTTTATCCTTTTCTCTAACTCTCCAATCAATTTTGCATGAATCTGAGTGATAGAGAAACAGACACTAGTCAAACTGTATTTTTAAAAAATAATGCCAAGTGAACGTTACACATTCAGAAATACAGTATATGTCACATACAGTATTTTCAAGACAACCACTGTAAAATGTCAAACAGAATATCATTAAAAAACACATTATGTGCCACAGGCTGAAGTTCTGAGAGCTAAATACTGTCAATAAGTTTGATAACACATCATTTAAGATTATCGTGTATGCCTTTCAAATCTCGTTAATTAATAGTAAATTCAAACACAAAGATATTTTTTTTTTCAACGTGACTGCGTCATGAGTTGGCACGCTAAAAGTTTAGACATTAAAATTGAAAAACAGAAAAAATAATGTCAATCCAGGAATGATATCCGCAAGATTGACTTCAGACACCAAAACATAAAGTGATCATTTTACCATGCTTCTTGCCAGTAGCTAGAGTCTTGTATGGTGTCATCTGTAAATCTAAATTCTCATGTCTGAGAAGCTGAAAAGAAATATAAATCCAGTGTTTAATGGAAGGCAATACAGAGCATTATTTCTATTGTTAAGTAAATGCAAAGTAATTGACATTTTGGTAAATCAACTTCTACTGTTAATCCAATGACAGCAAGTGATGTGCTAAATGTAACGCAGATGTTATCAAATCAATGCATAACAGAGGGCTGTGTTGTAATTTTACAGATATCAATGCACCACACAAAAGAAGCCAATAATTTGTTGGATGTTCATCTATTGTCAAAAAATTATACCGTGAAAGGAATGTTAAAATTTTGCCTCTAGTGTCAAGTCAGAGCATTGTAAAGGCCATGTGAATCAGGGTCAAGCTCACTTTATCCATCAACTGGAACATTTGCAAGATGAGCTGATCTTGGCGAAGGTCATCACCGTACTTGAAAATAGTCTTGTATTCTTTACCGTTCACAGTTTGGAAGGTCAGCAGGCAAGGAGACAATTTACTCTGAAATGAAAACATGCACATATCATAGCCGTCAGATTAATGTGACTCTAGATTGTCTTATTTTGGTAAAATATAATACCAATACACCAATCTTTTACATCTTTTTTTCACAATTAGAGTATAGTAATATATTAGGAATTTTGATATAAATGCTCACTGCTGAATGCTTTACTGGTCATAAAAATGGCAATTTCATATGAAAAAAAAACAACAAAATTCTAACAAAGCTTTGAAACAATACAGCAACTGCAATTAGACCAGGAGATTTCCACAATTGTGATACTGCCATGGGGAACATGGGGAAATAGGACATACTGTAGTTTCAAGTTACTGACCGAAAATACTGAAGCCTTCTCTGGTACAATGCCTTTGATATGAACTGAAGGATCCAGGGGCAACGGGATTGGTTCGTGGCTGATGGCCTCTATTTCTGAATCATGTAATCTTGCCTGAAGTCGTTCAACCTGAAAATTTTAAGATCATAACTTACTTAATATAACCTATTTAATGTATCAGATCTACCTCTCAATCTTACTTATTTATTTACTTTCACCTGGAATTCCCCCCTGGTACATAGTTCTCCAGGCATACCAAATATTAAGAGAAACAATATAAAAATGAATTACAGAATCTGTGAATCTGGTTTTCAGTTTTTATTCAATGGTAATTTAACACAATTAGGGTCGTACATAGCAATTTTTCTGCAGAATGAATACTTTAAAACTTGAATACTTGAACAAAACAAAAAAAACTAAAACAAACAAAACAAATAAAACACTTTTTTCTTCAAACAGTTTTGGAAAACAGTCATTACATCAGCTACCAACAGAAAAATATGCTTTTTAAAATTGTTGAAAAAAAACAAAACAAAGCAAAAAAACTACTGAAAATGCCTTCCCACCCCCGCCACCAAAAAAAAAAAAAAAAGGAAACAACAGTGACAGAATAACAATTCTAATAAACATTCTATATTCAGCAACTCTTTAGTATGACCATCTATCTGGAACAGATGTGAAAAAAAAAAAAAAACAATTTAAAAGAAGTAACCTTTTTCTTCTGGCTGCTCTCTTTCTGCACATGTTGGACAATAGAACACAATCCTTGAATGAAAGCCTGCTGTCTTGTCAACATGGATCTTTGTTTCTTGTATTTTAATGGACCCTGTTGATGAGTAGTTCATGTTGTAAGAAACAAAGTATCACATAATGCATTCAAAAGCTAAAAACCAAGATCTCCCACATTTTTTTTTTAAATCAAAGAGTCTTTCATTTATTTCACACACGTGTCATGCACCCAGGGCAAATCAGACAGTGGAAGTCAAGTTACAGCCGTTTTTTTAACTATTTTCTGGCTAGATACCAAAGTTTATATCCCCCTCCCTTTATTTTCCAGGTTAACTAGTGTTAAATTTTCATTTTGTGAAAAAAAAAAAAAAAATTGTACCAGAATGAGAAAACAGAAATGGGCGTCGTTTGAAATCACCCGGAGTGACTTCCAACACATTTGCCTCAGGCACAAGACAATATATTATTTTAAAAAATATTTTTAATTTTAAAATACAAGGATGACATAAACAATGAATTTAAGAATGCTTTATATTATGAAGTTAAGTAATCTCTGTAGTGGCTTTTCAGGTAGAGTAATATTCCCCATAAACCACAAGCCATTTTAAAGGTTGCATCATGATATTTCCACATATTCCCAATTGTATGAGAGACGATTTTTGCATACTTGTACAACACTAACGCACATTTCAACTGTTCTTGATAAGTGCACTTTCTAACTGCTGAATCAAAAAAATTAAACTTTTTATTTTTATCAGTTTCTTAATTTATATCCAACTTTAACTCATTCATTCTGAAGGCTGTTTGGCTTTTGGATCAGCTATGAGTCTGTACCGGAAAAACTGTTCATTGATGTATCAGCTTGGTGGGGTGAATGAATTAAACTACATCTTAGTGGAAGCCACAGCAAAGGAACAAAATTCCAGATAGTTACCTTGCTGAGAGCCATGCTAAACCTTTTGAGCACAGCTTTGTACATGTCCAGAACTTCTTCATTTTGAATGTCTGTGTGGTCCTCCCGTTCTACCATAAGATACCTGATGACAATATTATACTTAAGTTTTATCAAACCTTCTAGTGAAGAAAAGTAACTCTTCGCTAACACACTTAGCTTTCTTAAATACAAAGCAAAATAGCATTTCCATCTGCATCCATTAAAAAAAATGTCTTTTATTTGTCTTTTCTTTCTATCTTTCTTTTTTTTTTTTTTTTTGTGGTATCTATTTCTAAAGGTATATGAATACCTTGCCACCAATCAAAATAGGTTGCAATCTGGAACAATATGAGACAAAGTTTTTGTGTTACGATTAATAATTTATTACTTTTCCATAATGTGGTCACAAAAATCTGAGAATTCTCAAAATGTGTGCTATCAATATTTGAAAGAGACAACACTTCCTGCAATAGAATAGTGATGAACATTACACCAAAAAGTGTTAATATGTCAGGAGTTGTGAAATTCCGCAAATCTTCAAAGACAGGAATATTCAAACTGCACACCAATTCCATTTATCAATGTCAGTATTTGGAGGGTTCATTTATGACTGTCAAACTGCTTTTAATAAAAGGAAAGAAAAAAAAATTGAAAGAAAGAAAAACTGAGTTAAAAAAAAAAAGCTTGTGGTCAGTGAATAAAACTAACAGAAAAATCACTCTTACCAATAGAAGTAGTTGGAAACCACTGAATTCTTACATGCTCTAGAGATGAGAAATGTTGCCAAATCCATCTACAAGAGAGAAATAAAACAAATCATGACCAATGACAGAATAAAGAAAAGAGAGGTGAAAGGAGCACAGTACAAAAGAGACATAATGATAATAAGATTAAACTGATACCATCACTAACACACATGATAAACTCCCACTGTATGTATGAACTTAATCTGTAATGCATGGCAAAATTGTAAGGTGACAGAATCTAAATTACAAATGCACAAACCAGTGAAAACACTATTCTTATAAAAAGAGAATTTACAAGCGATAACATGACAAATTAGATAAAATTCTGATTGCACAACAGCCACAACTGCAGTAAACAAAATCATATTTAAGTCATAATGTAACATAATTTTCTATCATCTCTTAAACCCTAACCTCCCCCCCCCCTCCCCTCAAAAGGCAAACAAAAAAGCAAAGAGATAGAATACCTCTTCATCTAATGCAGCAAGTGACATTTCATTTTTACTAGATGGTCCAGAGTTCATGGCATCTAAAATTTCCTCCTCAGTGGTCAGGGATTCAGTTCTGTGACACAAAGTGTGGGGGAAAAAATGTGATGCATCAGATAAATTCACAAATACCATAAAACTTTAACAGAAAAAAGAAATGTTAAAAAAAATTTAAAAAATGTAGCATATTAAGAGATTTGAACATGGATGAACAGCCAAAACAAGAGAAGTCATTAGTCAATTCATAAGATAAAAAATGAAAATCACCAGATGAAAATTACTTCTTTCTATTTTCAAACATATTGTTTTCAACAGGAGTGTACTATATTCAAGATAATAAATGGACTATAAATAATTAAATCTGTATTTATATATATATTTTTTTTTAAATGTACACAACACATACCTCACCCTTGACTCCTCTTCTAAACTAGAAGTTCTGGGAAAATAAAAATATTTTAAAGGCATTAGGAGGAACCACCTTTGACCATCTATCAAATATAATTACATGTCAAAGAAAAAAAAATATCAGCTTTTGAATGTCATTAATAAAAGACAAACAATACTGTTATAGATATGCCAAATCCTATGAAACAGTCAGCTGAAATAACAGTTTTAAAATGAAAAAAATGAAAGACAGTACAAATTTATGGGTCTACTGTTGACCATTTTTACTTGTGCATTGTTTTTAATACAGCTAGTCTCCTCTGATTTCTATCACAATGAGAATAATGATAAGTTGCAAGAGACATGTTTGTCACTGTAGCATTCTGGCACATTTACTGTATATGGCAAAAATGCCTAGTGGCATTTGTCATATGGGCCACAAAGGGATCAACAGATTTACTAAGGATGAATTGACATTCAACTGAGATGGATCACAAAAGGATTAATAGATCTTCTAATGATGAAGGAACATTAAATTGGGCTAGATCACAAAAAGGTATTTGATCTACTAACGATGAATTGACATTAGAGTGAGATAGTGGATGTTGATCTAAGCCTGTGACAGGCACACTCTGCAGCAATGCTCCAAAGTCTGAGTCTCGGCGTCCCATTGCATCATAATCAGGGACTGATGGCATCAGGTCTCGGTCATCCCTGTTCTTGATTTCCTCAAAATTTTCATACTTTAGAGCCTGCACCAACTGTAACAGGTACAACAGAAGGTTCTGAAAATGAAAGAGACAGGGGTATAAAAAGTGATTTTGTCAATACATGGTCTAGATGTACACAGTATGAATACAGAAAAAAAAAAAAGCCTGAATAAACACCTCTACCTGAGGCCGCTTGCTGTTACAGAATTCAGAGACAGGTACACAGCTCAAGAAAAAAAATCAGGCATTACAGACAGGACTGGTAACTCATGGAATTATCTTATAAGCAGGCAAGTAAAAAGTGATTTCATTCACACATGTGTCACAGTTATGATTTCTGCACCTTATGAAATATTACCAATAGATTTTTCCAATCATAAACAGTAATGTTTTGAACTCACTCCATCCATTCTGGTGCTATTATTTTTTGCTCCAAGTTACAGACCCATGGACTTGATTTGAATGTCCCCATAATAAATCCTAGACAACAACTCAAAAAACAGCTTAAACTCAGAGGGGAAAGAAAAGTATTTGTAAAATAAAAATAAAAGAAAAAAAAAGAAAGAAATTGAAAAGAGATTTTAAAATTAAAAATAAATTGTAAAGTGGTGACTAAAGAAGTAGTAAAGAATGACAACAAATTTCTTCTGGAATACTGAGTTTCATGCAGTATGCTCTTCCACCAATCATTTTCAACAGATGTATTACTGTCTCATTTACCAAAGTTGCATGCAAATGAATTTATCAGTCTAGCAAAGATGCAACTCTGATCTCCCTACGGGAAAAATATGAACACTATTATGGAAGAGAAATGCACATAACATATGTGACTTTCATCAAAGACATTACTTTTCTCTACAAGCCCATCTATATTTCAGGACTGTCAATTTGTCTTTATGAGAAAGTAGGACATTTACCATCCTGATCAAAGTGTGTAAAATTGAAGTATTTGTGCAGACAAAAGTTGAAAAGTTGTAAGCCAAATGAAAAGAGTATATCTGTTCAAGTTGATTACTAAAGTAGGAAAGCTGATATATCTGGTAATTCTAATACCTCATCACTGGTTTGCCTAAGCCTCATGACCGCATATCTTCTGACTTTCGGGTGAGTGAAGGTTGGACCAAGCAATTCTAGAGCATCTTCAACATTCATGGGACTCCACACCATCAGCATCTCTAAGGCAATGGTGGACTCCTGGGGCAGCTTCCAGTTGACACTCTTCAAAAACTTGGTTAATGCCTGATAAGATAAAAATATAAATGAAATATTGCAAATGAATGCAGCAATTACATACTGTAAGAAAGATGATAACTGGCACATAGATGCACACTCTTGGCCATATGTTCAGTTTTGAAATTGTTCATGTTGTCAATAATAATTAATGAGCCATTTTTTCAGCCAGCCAGTTTATTACTTTACCAAGTACAAAAGCACTGTTAAAAAGAAAAAAAGAAAAAAAAAAATCACCTTAGCCTCTGTTGTCTGAAACATGTGGGGTAAAAAAAAATATGAAAAATTTATCATGCTGAAAGAAACAAAACTTTCATCACATGCTGAATTTTTCAGTATTTATTATTCCTATTTCAGATAATAAGAAGAAAAGTGTTGTTTTCTTTCTTTACAATGCTTGTTTTACACTTTTTGTACTTGACAAAGGAAAATAATTTGGCTGACAAGCAAGATGATTCACCAACAGGTGTAATGAACATTAAGTCAATAACTCAAAGCCCTTTGAAAGTCCTCATATATTCATGGTCATGTTGCTGACTTTGCTATGAGTAACATGATATATATTTTTGCGTGCTTTTTTCATGTTTGGTTGTAATAGAGAAATCGTCTTAAAAAGCAATAAACTGTTCTTCAGCTATATGAAATAAAATCAAATCAATTGTTCATATCAACATAACTCGATTGATTCCATCCTAAGCACAACAATGGAAGAGTAGTAATTTAATTATAACAGCATGTACATATTACTTATACACGTTACAGATATACACTGTTGAAATTGCAAGTATCTCAAAGATTCATGTCTTAAGGGGGGGGGGGGGGGGGGGAGAGCAC
>JBCAUA010391429.1:0-18228 GCA_038406235.1 Peronia verruculata | reverse complement strand
GTTTCGCAGCAGAGGCGGGTTCTTAGGCGGACCGGGCTCTTAGGCGGAGGGTTCTTAGGCGGAGACCACTGTATTACATTAGGTCAGTGTCTCTAAATCTAACTGCCAAATCTGGTGACAAAACCAAACAATAAAGGCCTCCACTCACACTACAATTCTGCGATGTAGCTTATTCAGATTGTAAATTTCACAGGTGATTCAAACACGATGTTGCTAGATCATTGACAATATCATGGCAATTGAAAACTTGATGAACTGCTACCATACTTAAATAGCAGCAATAGGTTTGTTCTGACCAAGTGAAAGGTTAGAAATCCCCAACTAATTTTAGTAGAGGGGTGTAAACACTCCAACCACTCACTGTAACTGACATAGAAAAACACATAAAAATGTACAGGACCAGTGACAACTGTTCCCGGATCTTGTGGTGGGAGTGTTAACAAACATCAGTGAGTGCTCTATTTTTAGCAGGAGGGTACAAATACTCCCGCAGGGATTTCCAGGTTTTTGCTTAGTCGAGTATGAACTATTCAGACACACATATGGACCAGAAGGAAAAAACAACAATATATATACATGTATGAGAAAATGTAAAAAATACAAGGAAAACTGAATGATCATTTATTTGAATGTCTATGTAACAACACACATTTTCTGACAAAATATTAACAAGCACGTTTCCTATCTCATCTTTCTCAACTTTGATAATTCTATCAATGAAACCATTTATATTGATAAATTTTGTCAAACCAACTACAATCTGTTGGCTTTGTTTGGTGAGATGAGTTGTCAGAGGACCTGTCATTTTCAGACACACAATTGAAACACAAAAGCTTACATTCTGACAATGACATAAGTTTAAGTATATATGAAGATGAAATTTTGATGTCACTTGTATATGGAAATATATAAAAAGGTTGATTAACATGTATGAGGTTGTGACCTTAACAAGTGGAAATAGTCATAATAAAGATGACTAAATTCCATGGAATGTTATGAATATGTTACAAACAGTAACTGAACAAGTTCATCACTAATCTGAATTTGCAAGACATGACAGGAAAGAAAATGATGCTTTCTTTTTCTTCTTCAAACAACAAATGGCAAGGTCAAATATACTTTGGTTTGTGGGTCAGACACATCAGTCTCAGACCATGTTGAATTACTGGCTTGATGAAAAAGTATTTTCCAATTTTGTCCAATATCATAAACTGAAGGAGTATCCCATTCATAAGGAGACATAGTATGGTTGCATTATGTAAGCAAGTTTATATCATTCTAAACGTCTGAGGCATCAAAATTCAATCAACTGTAATAAGTTTTTGAAATGCTTTCATTTTTCTGATTTCATCTATTTCAAATGCCCCAACAGTAAACTATGAAGGCCTTCCCCTAAGTTCCACAATAAAAAGCACTGCATGCAGGGATGCCAAACTGCTTCACCACAAAGCCAGAAAAGTTTGCTTCCCCTTTATCTTATGAAGTTGGTCAGGTGCTGTCCAGTCATGTAAGACACACACTGGATCTCAAACAGCTGCCTTCTTATATGTCTTTCATCTGTCATAACCATATTTGTTGTTGTCGATATTTTTATGTGTTGAGTTTCCATCAACAACTCCAAGTGTTTTCAGGTGCAAGAACCTATTCACTACAAACTTTGACTTTCAATCTTCAAATAGTGGTCAAGCACCACTTCTGCTCTCCTGCGGAGGATGTAAAAAATTATACGTATCATATTTCACCTTTTACTATTATTTTGAGAGACTTGTATCACATTAAAAATTATCATAAAACTGTGATTGGCTAGTGGACTCATCAAAAGTTGGCAACTGATCAGTCAATAGACAAGCTGGCGATAACCAGAAATTCAGATTTCCTACTTACTATAATCAGAAGCTTGACATCTCTAACACTGTTTTCTGAAAGAGATAACTAAATAATTGCAATGGCCTATTTTCACCAATGGCAGAATATATAGGAAACAGTAATAATACTCAGACTGGATCTTTAGATAGAACCTGAGTTCAGTATAAATTCATATGAAATATGTAAAGTACAGTATACAAAATAATTTGCAGAATAAAAGGAATGTAAAGATTTATTTGAAGGCACTATCAGGTCAGCTGCAATTCATCTCTTTTCTTAAAATAATCTGTACAACATTTAATGGTTTGATATGAAATAATTACATGAATATACATACATTAAGTCATTACAAGACTATTCAGTCCACCTTTCCTGCACAGACACAAATAATAATTCACGGATCACATTTATATGGTGAATTTATATCAAAAGTAATCTCATATTGAAAATATGAAACCTTATTATTACATTACTAATTTATCCCTATCTCCATTAGCAGAAAATCATATGACTGTAAAATTACCTTTTGTCATAAAGTTAACAACTCATTAAGATATCTACCTTCCCACCTCCTCTTCTTCATACATGAGATGAACCATTTTCAGAGACAAATGTGACTAAAACTTTTCGCAGAATGAAGATTCAACCAAACCCCAAAGGAAGAATCATAAATTTAGATATTCATGAATTACTAAAGGCTTTTACAAAAGGATCTCCATTTGGCCCTATGTGATCTCAAATGTCTTGGGCTCAGGGCAAATGAGTCGGAAGTCGTGCCAGGTGATTTCAAGCTATGGCCTTTTTTAACTATTTTCCCGCTCAGGTACCAAATTCATTTCTTTTCATTTTTCACAAAATGAAAACTTAACCTTTTTTAACCTGAAAAAAAAAAATATTTTGGTATAAATTATGGTATCTGAGTCAGAAAATATTTTAAAACTGCCATAACTCGAGATCGCGACCTGATATCATTTAGAATATAACTTAGCATTCTGAATCATGTATGCTTCTATGTTCATCTCCAAATGGTCTGTCCAAGTAATGGTAGACTGTAAAGTGCTTAGAGCCTGTAAATGCTCTTGACTTCTATTTCTATTATTATTTATAAAAAATTTTTTTTTAATATCCTGGAAGATTAAACATTAAAAAAATGTGTGAATCCTGAAGTTACTAAAGGTATGTTTAAATGTCAATGGCTCTCTCGCCGGGGTAATTGTCAGGTGATGGTGGGCGATTATTGGAATTTGGTGGCGGGCCACGTGGGCGGTAACCCCCAGGTGGTGGGCCTGGTCTGGGTCCCCCAGGGGGTGGAACTCTTCTGTCATCATCATCATCATCATGGAAGTCACTGATGGGTGGTTTCTCCGGATTGGGTGGCCTGTAACCTTTCTGGGGCACTGGTCTGTAACCGCCTGGTGGTCCATAGCCAGGGCCTGGCGGTGGCGGTTTATAACCAGAATCAGGGCCTGGACCATAACTCATAGCTGCAGAGTGGAATGGCAAAAAATATCAATGGAAAATAATAACAATAATAAATGAACCTGACAAAAACACTACAAAATAATTTTAAAATAAAAAAAAAAAAACTAACTGTTGCAAATCTGACAGTCCAAACAAGCGGTCTACTGTGACCAGGTTTTCCATTTCAACCAAGTAAATTGAATCATTTGGTTTAATTCAGGACACTGACTTACATCATGTATATTCTTAGTCCAGATTCTGGACTCCAGAAGGCAGGAGCTCCACACCAATCAAATTGGCTTCATGAGTATTACGGTTAGGGATAGATTTCAGGTTAGGATAAGACTTAGTGTGAGATAAAGGTTTATCCAAGAACCCTGGAACATTTAGTTACAAGTAATACAAGAATAAGACCATCTGGTAGCAATAAACAATTGGCAGTTTTGATCACCTTGTAGTTGTACCAATACCTTATCCTGAAAAAATACTTAAACAGATAGATCTTCATTTTTTTTCTTAAAATCCCTAAACCGAGGCAAAACCATTTGCTGAACCATCTCACTTGACTGGGCAGTTTATCTATTCAATTAAGTTATGGCCAGGGAATAGTACTATATACTATAGTGAATAAGGTATCAATCTGGTAAGATGACATCACAAATGGTATCAAAATTGTAAGCAACATGTTTCACAAAATTATCACCCAGTCCAAATAATACTAAGAACAGAACGTGATGTGCCATCCCTCTCATCACCCAAACAGTCTAACCACATGAGTCAAGGCCGAAAAATATCTGCAAAATGTATTTTCATGCATGTTGTCCATTTGTTACTGAGCATATGTATTCAGTTAGTGCAAACAACAGCAAGAAAATCCCCATCCTTGCACTGGGTGGAAGCTTGGAGGAGCATGGGTACAAAAGATCTTGCCATGAAGAGAACAACCCTCCCCTTCCCCCATGCTCTCCCTGTACTCTGGATTTTACCACATTATCTTCTTATGCTTATACAATGACATTGTGATGGCCTCATCTGTATACAGCATTTGTCTCAAATAAATGATGAATTTCTGTCTTAATTCAGAAGTAACGTGATTGAAATGCAGTTGCTGCAATTTTCCATACTTTTCATCAAAGATTGACATTCTCTTCTACAGGTGGGGCATATCTCAAATAAGAACTAACAAATATCACACAACTGATGAAACAGTTCAGATGTCAAGTGGGGTTTGCTGCCACAGTCAGATTCTACTGACCATCTGACCAACAGAAATAACCTGAAACATGAAGATCTCAGTACAGAAAAGTTGTGCAAAGGTGGAACTTTTTCTTCTACTAAATACCAGCATGGCCTACTTCCCTTTCCAATAATGAAATCAAAATCTCCAAACATGAAAAAATTTAACAACAGACTCATGTCACTCGATCACACAATATAATGCCTCAAATGAGAAACATCAGATCTGAAAAGCAATTGTTGTCACTTTACCTGGTCTTGTAACTGAGGTTGGGGCAACAGGATAGTGGGAATGTCGACGGTTGTGGAACAGCCTGGGTCCCTGAGACTGGCGAGATCTCCTCCTCTGCCACCAGCATATCAACAGCACCACCAATGCAGCAACAACTACAGCACCAACAATAACACAGCCCACAATGATACCAATCCTGCACAGTGGACACGACAATATTAATAAACTGTGTCTCATAGCACAGGACCAGATTAAACATAGACAGATTTCATTTTATTTATACACCAAATGTGACCAGTGAGATTTATCTTGCACACAGACAACATAATATAGCTACCAGAATAATTTTGGGACTTCAGTTCATGGTGCAGTACTAAGTTAAATGTGGATAAATTTTACAATAACTTAACATTATGATTCGGAATATTTTCCCTTTCTTATCATCATAATTACTAATATCAAAATTTTCTCAACAACAGTACTGCATCCCATGATGATACCAATTCAATGATATGAATAACAAAGCAAGGTACACGTATAGTTGTACAGTTATCATGCTAACCAATAAAAATGTGTTTCATGACACAGAACCAAATCAGGTATGAATCATTAAGTAGCACGATAATTCTTTACTCATTCTGCAGGTTTGCCCTTTCTCAAAATCATAATTATCAAAGAGAGAGAGAGAGGAGAGAGAAAGAGAGAGAGAGAAAATAATTAATACAGTCGATTGTTTTCATCACTGAATCTAGACCAACAATAAAGGTTTATTTTCTTCATATTAAATTATTTTCTTTTAATGCCACATAGACTATTGTTTGTCTCTGCAGTGCCTATGCTTAAAAATGCTTAACATCTATTCTTTGAGCCTGAAGAAATCCTCCCTACCAATTGACCAATATCTTTTCAGTTTCTCCATTCTTCAGACAGAGTCACTCCTTTTCAGATTTAAAAAAAAATAAAAATTCTGTTATATAAATGTTAAGCCGGAGTGATTTCTGTAACAGACATTTTATGTCTTAATTATTTTTTTATTTTCAGAATCTTGGTTCGATGAATTGCTTTCAATCAAAAAGTAAAATAAACAGTCTATGAAAGAAGAGTGATCAGTCAATAATAGAATAATTCATATTCCACTAAGGAAAAACCTGGAAATCTTGGTTAGAGCATTTGAGCTCCTGCTAAAAATAGAACACTTAGTGCCCGTAGATGTTTGTTATCTCTCCACAGTGAGATCTGAGAACAGTTGTCACTAGTCCTATGCATTTTTTTATGTGTTCTTCTGTGTCAGTGGTACTGAACACTTTGGGGTGTTTGTGCCCTCCTAATAAAATTAGACAGAAATTCCAGGCCCTTCGCTTGGTTGGAACAAATCCATTGTTCATATGAAATATAAAACATCAGTAAAATAATGCTACATAAACTTCTGCACTTACGGGGCACAACAGTGACGATTAAATGAATTCCCACAACAATCCCAAATGCAGTCAATGTAGTCAGGCTGCTGACTGAAGTAATGTTCATACTTGGCACATCTCCATGCACTGGCACCTGGCAAATACCAAGACAGAACAACAAATATGTAACTTAACTTCATCAGTGTTTTCAAGAAAACAATTCCAATCACTGATGTTTACAATAGGACTATCAAACACATACTTTATGCACTACAGAATAATCATGTGTGTTGAACCTAATAAATCATATCTGAAATAAACTCATTTCTTTACAAAATACAGCTTACAGAATGACAAAGTGTGTTTAACCGAATAAACCATACCTGAAATAAACTCATTTCTATACAAAAAAAACAGTTTACAGAATGACAAAATATCATCTCATAATTATAAAACAGTGATGCAAACTCTTTAAGTTGCACAAGTTTTTATGACTTGATAATGATAAAAATATAATATTTAGAGCTGTGAGAATATTAGATGTGAGAAAGGAATGTCAAGGAAGGTTGGTATGCTTGAAATTCATGGTAAATCTCTGTGATGAAGTGAACAGGTAGGATAATAGTGTTTAGCAACACAGATTTTAAGAAAACTCCTGATTTACTGCCTTGGGTAATGACCAACACGTGTGCTCACTTCATCAATGAAGTTCAAGGCTTATTAAATAACATACCCTTATAAGACAAACTCACAAGCTCAGTGGGTTAATAAAATGATGATGAATGTGTCTTCAAAATGATATAATGTCCTAAGTAAATAGTGTAGGTGACAAGGTTTTGTGAAAGGAGGCAAATGATCAGCTACACTGAACACAGATACAGACTTTCAAGGAGGATGATTGTTATTGGATATTTGAGACAATAAGTCTGAAGAGGGTCAATTTAAATTTTGTTTCACATAGATGTCACCGAAACTGATAAATTAATTCTATCTGATTCACAATTTTGCATTGGGTAGTGAACAAACTTAATATTTTACTAAATATGCGGAAAAACTGCTTAATATGCCAAAAATTGTCATCACTGGTAGATCTATCTCAAAACAAACAGCGTTTTGGTGCCAATGCCAATAGCAAATCTGGTGCTGACATCTCTTAAGTAAGCAGACCTAGTGCTGTATTTCATGTTGTTTCACGCGAGACATTTATTTAAATAAAATAATAAATCTTCTTGGACCAATTTACTATTCCGTAAATAACTTTTTATCAACAACAAATGTAGCTTAACTTAATCGACCGAACACGGAAGTGAGCGAAAAGTATAAAACTTTTTTTTAAATTAGGTCACCATCTCAAACGATGGAAAAAGTTCCTACGTCAACATATGACCCATGATATCTCTACTGTGAAAACATATATCTTACTAATAATAACTAGCTGACTTGTTACAGTAATTAGGTCCAGTTAACTACTTACCTATCACCAAGGTAGTCAAAGCCACCAGATGTAGAAACACCTGGTCCGCCATGTTGTGTTCCCTTCTCAAACGCGACGGAAGTGCCGCTTTCGTCAACCAGGCCAATATGGGCCCGTGTATTCAAGGTTTAGGGCCAAACATTTGGGTCCCTTTCACAGCCACAATCTGTACTTTATCACTGAACTGTTTCATCTCTCCAAAGTAGACCTACATTCTACATTCTATTCCGACCGACTTCCTCTCAACGTTCATTTTCTCAGATATCAACTATTTTATCTATCATTTTCACTTACGTCCACAATATAATGCCTACAACTTTGAACTTCTCTCTCTCTCTCTCTTTCTCTCTCTCTCTCTTACTCTTTTTGTTGATTAACTATTGTTTTTCTGCGTTTTGTTTAGTTTGTTTTTGCAGGTTCCTTTTTATCCTGTTTTTGGAAAAGTTGAGATTCGTGCATACATGTTTATATATATATATTTTTTTTTTTCTTCTTTTTCATTCCTTCTCCTTTTTTATTTTTTTTTTTTAAATCAAACATTCTATTCATTAATATCAATTTACTCCTCTTCCAGCCAAGACGGATTCCGTGTGACATCTAAACTAATCCTTCATTTTACTGTGATTACCAATTTCAATATGTGTAAATATGGTAAACTATACTTTTATCTCCCTCTCCCTTTCCAATCACTTCTCCTGTCAAAGCTTTTTTCAGTGTTTATTTTTGATGCTTGTTTTGTGTGCTAATTTGTTTGTTTTTCTAAAACATATTGATATTTTCCATTCTCTTTTTCCTAATTAATGAGTCTAGTGATTATTTTTCCTGATGTTAGAGCATAGGCTTCACTATGGTAAACCATAATGCTGATGAAAAAGCAACAGTATGTGAAATCTCAAGTTTAAAGTTCAGACCTGGATTGTAGGTACATGTACTGAGAAAAATAATTTTGTGTCTTCATTTAATGAATTATGATTGACAAGCATTATCTGAGTCTTGAGACATTTTTTCAGCCAGCTAAGTTACTTTCCTTGGCCAATTACAGGAGGTATAGGACATGCATTATACAGAAGAAAATCACTTCTGCTCCCCTGTAAATGTATGATGAATATGAAGAATATATTACGAGAAGAGATACAAAGTTCAGTTTGATAGCATTTAAAGCTTGATATTTATTTCTTCTGTCGAATGCAGTTTGAGCATTAGGGGTTGGTGCCATTAGAAATACATTTTTAACAAAAAAAAAAAATTAAAGACAAACGCTTCATGAGATATATTGCTTTAAATATATACAGAGTGAAACAGTATGTCATTTGCATCTTCAGTTGCAAATAGCTATGGTTTGTGAAGAGAGTACAAAGCTGAATTTGGTACCATTTTAAATACGTATACACTCTTTCAAATGCAAATTGAGTTATTTTCATCACATGGTGAATGGTTCAGAATTTTCTCTTGCTTGTTAAAAAGTTATTTTTTCCATAGTTATACTTTATAATGATTGTGTTATACTGCGTATCCTTGACAAGGGGAGGTAATTTGTGGGATGGCCAAAATAGCTTATTGAATCACAATTAATTGCATCTCTAAAATTTGGGTCCAATATCATTATGATCTACTTCAGCTCAAGTTCAAAAGGCTTTACTTTCTTCTGTGCATGAGATTCTCTGGGGTAATATGTTACTTTTGCATTAGCTGTTTGGATAAGCCTGGCTGGCCACTCTGCAAAAAATATTTCATTACGTGGTGCCTTGAGTCTCCACTACCTAAGTCTTTAAATGTCACTCAATAATGCTGGTCAAGATGGGCATGGTCAAATAAAGATTTGTGCTTTTCAAAAATGGCAATTAAGGTTGGGATGTAAGTTTGTATGAGATCTGCTCTAACCACTGAAAAGATATTCAAAATATGAACTTACTGTACGAAGTATACAAACTGAGTGTTGAAACTATTGGTCTCCTGATGACTCAAGGGTTAAAGTTTTTGTTTAGTAAAGCTTGCAGCTAATCTCTGTTTGACTGTGCAAAGCTCCTGGTGATAGTCATCACTGCGATTAAATTAATTGCAGTACACCAATGACATATTATCATTTTGACCAGTTGTATTCCTGCCTTTTGCACATGAGGTGTTGAACAATGAGTGCAGAGAAAAGCAATCACTTGTGCATTCTTTGCTTGAAATTCACAACACTAAAAATTCCCATATGGTTATAAGAAAAATGTTTTCTTTTTATTATCATAATTTTAATATCTTTTTTTTTTTCTTTTTGTGACTGTTCTCTCAAATGACAAAAAATCTCCCCATTAGGAAATCTATGACACAAATAAATGAAGAAGGTGTGAAATCTTAGGAAGCTGAAATAACATCCTTACACTCACTGAATTTCAAAATTGAAAATGTTCCATTTATTTCAGAGGGAATGATGTACATGTGCTCTTCAATAAAAATAAAACATGTAGGTTAAAAAATATAATATATGTATATTACAACACACTATCATGGAAATAATTAAATGATGTGGTAAACTGGAATGTTCAACCTTGAGTGGACAACTTTGGAATGTACAATAAATTGAAAACAACAAAACTGTGAAAAATATTCATCCAACCAACCATAAATGCCTTATGGTCCTTTCCAATCATATCTGACCAATAAATAAGCAACTGAAAAGAAAACATAACAAAGGAGAGAGCTGTATGTGTAAAATATGTACAAGAACACTAATCAGACCACAAAAGTGACAGGGAAAAAAAAAAAACTATGTATTTTTTTCAAACATGCCAAGCTAATGTATAAGTAGCAAAAAGAAAAAAAAGGAAAGAAAAAAAAAAGAAACAAAGAAAGAAAGAAAGAAAGGAAGGCAGGAAGAAAGAGAGAAAGAAAGAAAGAAAGAAAAAAAGAAAGAAAGAAAGAAAGAAAGATGAAAAGAGAGAGAGAGAAAGAAAAGGATGGAAAGAGAGGGAGAGAAAGAAAAGGATGGAAAGAGAGAGAGAGAAAGAAAACTGTGGAAGATACAAATGAGAACAAATAACAGACCACTACATGCAAAAATGAGAGAGGTGCAAAAATCTTTCATGAAAAATGGTACAAGTTGTACAAACAGTAAAAGTAACGTTGTAGATATTACTATTTTCTAAGCAAGAGAATACAAAGTATTCTGCATCAAATATGACAACATGAGCAAATGGTAGAAAAAACTGCCTTCACCAGTGCACAGCTTTCAACAAATAACATCTTGAGACTGTTTCATTTATTAGATTATGTACAGCAAAAAATAAACGACAATAAAAATAGACTAATTAACAAATAACTACTAAAACAGCGTTAATTTAACATTACAGCCTTTGAACTGGAGACACAATTCATGATGATAGCAGCAAAATATTACCATCAAGTTCTTGGACTCAAAATGATTTTTTGTTATTAACTATGTTAGATGAAATCAATGAGTCTATTCACTTTTCCAAATGAAAAAAATTAATGGCAAATATTAATAGGAGACAAAAAGCCATGCCTAACATCTCCCAAACTTTTCGGATGTCATCCAGACAAATATTTCCAATGCTTTTAGTCATTGCAAGAGCTGTCACTTTTTTAAATACATTCATCCTTTTTCAGCTCTGTACATATTTCATTTTGTTAAAATTTATATAAAATGCATAATTCCAAAGCAATAAGGGAATGAAAGGAGTAAAACAAACGTAACAAAAAAATCAATGAACATTAATTTATGGCGGCGTTGTGAGCCATTAAATGTATTATTTAACCTTTCATAATAACAGGTTGTCATCTTTATTTCTTTCTTTCTTTTTTTTTTTGCAAAAGAAACGCTGAAAGTAATAAAACTGATTTTATGATGAACGAACATCATGGTACATTTTCTAACTTAATCCATGCATACAAAGTATGTCGGCTACCACAACAGTTCAATTCCAAGGTCATTTAGATTCAACATATGGCAACCATAATGTTAAATTGAGACACAGGTTGATACCCAAGCAGTGAATATAAGAAGCCTTCTCATTAGCCTGGTCATAGTTAAATGCAATTTTCTATCTCACTTTGCAAATGTTCACGGATATGTCACGTCTGTGCCCATCTATAGGCTACCAGAATTTCATTGTTCACATAAAAATCATGGAGATAATCAGTAATATTTCAAGGTAAAAAAAAAAAAAAATTGACCAAATTTTGACAGAAATGTGTCTTCACTATCTTCTGACATCAAACACTAAAAGCTGGTACTCTGAGTCATCAGTACATTATGATTTTATGCCCATGTATGAGGAAAACATTATGACTTGATAACATTTTGCAGTTCAGAGGAATTGATTCACAACGTTACTATTTTAATCCAGTTTGAAATCCAAACTTCAGCAAACAAAATCTATGGCAAATATGAAATCTTAAATCCCACTACAGTGCACTGTAAATGTGATATACAATAGGAAATATATTACATGTCCATCTCTCTAGGCCCTGGGTAGCCCTGTGAAGGAGGTCCAGTATTCCTTGGTGGACCCATTGGTGGCTGAAGAGCTATTCGTGGAGGGCCACGAGGTGCAGGTCGATTTTGTCTATACCCTGTTGGGGGAGGAACATTTTCTTGACGATCATAGTGCTCTTGAAGCAGTGATTTTTCTGACACTGCAGGTGGAGACCTGTACCCTTGTTGTGGAGGCTTCTGTTGGAATCCAGTGCTCGGAGGTGGCCTGTACCCTTGTTGATGGGATTCCTGTTGGAATCCAATGCTCGGAGGTTGCCTGTATCCTTGTTGAGGGGGTTCCTGTTGGAATCCAATGCTCGGAGGTTGCTTGTATCCTTGTTGAGGGGGTTCCTGTTGGAATCCAATGCTCGGAGGTTGCTTGTATCCTTGTTGAGAGGGTTCCTGTTGGAATCCAATATTCTGAAATCCAACGCTTGGAGGTGGCTTATATTCTTGTTGAGGTTCCTGTTTAAATCCAATGGTCGGTGGTGGAATCCGCTCAGGACCAGGGGGTGGTTTGTATCCACTGTCTGGGTCTGGACGCACATTCTCATACAGGACAGTACCTATGGCCAGAAAGAAAAATAATTCCAGAACAATATATTTTCTTTACTAGACATAAATTGTGAGTAAGAAAAATTAAGAAAATGGTTCATTTTCTTAAATTCAATTTTGTGAAACAGAAACAGAGAGTTATCAATTATTAAATGCAAAACAATACAAAAAAATAAATAAATAAATACTGTCACAATGCAAACACAAGACAGATGACAATAGATATTATTCAGAGAAATTAATTTTTTTTTTTTTTTTGGAAAAGATATATCCAGACAGAGAAAAAATGTCCCATAGTGATATGTTATTTTTTTCTATTTAGATAAAAGACATGATCATGGTTCATAAAGGAAGGTGAATAAAAGAATAAAATCTTACATAAGGTGAAGATTCATTCACAGCTAAAGAATGTAACACTAAGTGAACTATGATGAACTCAGACACACACCATACAACATACAAATGTGCCACACATATAGCATCAGAACAAGGCTATCCACAATTTACATGCAAACAGGTAACATCTACAATTTACAGCACATTCTAATTTTACACAAATTTACCTGGCCTTGTGACAGACTTAGGTGCAATGGGATAATGTGAGTGATGGCGACGATTAGATAACAGTCTCGCTCCTGTCTCTCGGGTTCTGCGTTTGTGCCACCAGCATACCATCAGCACCATCAAGAACATAACAATGATTGCAGCAACGAGTGAGCAGCCGATGATAATGCCCGTCCTGAAGAGAAAATACAGGGCATGATTTTATCAGTTTTAATTCAGCACCATTGCACGTCATCTGATTACAGCACGTTTCCAAGACAAGACAATTTAATATCCATGAATATTTTTCTGTGTTATAAATGTTACTGATTTTAACCTTTGCAGGTCTGTTTTAAATGTGTAGTGTGTCTAAGGGTATTAATGTTACAATGAATGCACACAAACACAATAAAATCACAAAGAGATAAAAATAAAATAAGGAAAAAATGAAAGAAATAAGATGAAATTAAAACTAAAGAAAATAACAAAATAGAAATAAAAAATAATGAAATATAATGTTTTTTAAGAGAATGATATAAAATAAAATGTCATAATTCACTGTTCAATGATAACAGTTTTAATAATGTAACATTACCAAATACAGCTTATAGATATCAAATGATTCCAACTAAATATTAACACATATCACCATACCTTTCAGTATCCTATTTCACAGCATGTGTTGTTCTAATTATTGCTCTTCTTTTCATTCACAAATTTAAACTGTTTCTCGGCAAACAGAATTTTGTTTTTTTGGTTCAGAATTTTTTTTTTTGGGGGGGGGGGGTGGTTTAGTGGTTTTAGTTTTTCTGAAAGTTTTGTTTCTCCATTTTGCAGTTCACTCTGTCATATATTATGAGATTTATTGGGATACAGGCAGGACTTACGGAGCACAGCAATGCCTGTCGAATGAATTTCCACAGCAGTCCCAGAAACAGTCAATATAATCTGGCTGTTGGCTGAAATAGTTGCGATATTTTGCGCATCGCCAGGCATTTGTACCTATATTACAAAGAAAGAAATAACATGACAATTGTCTGTAGAAAGGAACTGATATGATCAAAAGCCTGCTAATCTTACTAAACTTAGCATTTGACTCTCTCTTTCCTAAATGTCCACATAATGTTGCAAAGTAACATGGTAATCATACTACAGCATCTTAAAACATAAACAGTCATTTCTAAAACATGAATATTTATAACATTACAAGAACTCTGATACTCAGGCAGATTCTATAGACACTTTTAGAGTTAAAAGAAATGAGAGCTTGATTCAAGTCAACAGACACTCCAAACAATGAATGCACGTTCCATTCTCATAGTGCTTCTCTAAAGAACATGACTGATTCATTCAAAGTAATATAACAAAATTGGTAATTCTTCTTTCTATTCACAAGCAATTATAAATAACAGTGCTTCATCATGCAGAATCTTTGCATAATATATTCATGCATCAAGTTTTCGTACTTAATTGGAAGCTCTTCTCTTCTGTTTCATTCTATATACGTCTTTTAACCTCCTGATTTAGATTATCTCCATCTTCTCTTCCACCCATTTCTTTTTGCAGGTTCTAATTAAGCCTCAACCATTTCATCCTGCTCATAGAATAATACTGTGAGTCATTTTTCTGCCAAATTCTGTCCAAGCTATAGCTGAATAATTGCTCATAAAGCCTTCTTTTAGAATTTCAGAAAATCTTGCACCATTAGAAATAAAACATATGTAATGTTATATGAAGAAATACAATTGTTTTTCCCGTTTTTATCAAAAAAAGCCAAATTGTAGCCAATCATCTCATATGCATGATGATATACAGCTGGTTTGTTGTTGATAAGGCAGTGAATGGGAAAACAAGTGTATAATTATTGAATTTCTTTCAAAAAACTGAATATGAGCTTATTTTATTTGATACTCCATAACTAATTCCAAGCTAATTGAAAGTTTTCATGCACAAAATATTTTTAAAAGTCATACTCAACAAACTATCATGCCAAGAGGCATAAGATATATGGTTCTGTCCTTTAATTTGATTTTTTATTAGAAATTTCAAACTAAAGTTAGTTCAAATCTATGAAATATAAAGCATTCTTTGACATCTGATGATAACTGTGTTAAGAGAGGAATAACAAGCCTATCAAGCACAGGTAAAGTCATGATTATTAATATGAATATTTCAAAATACTATATTTCATAAATTTCTGGGGATATTATTCTATGAAACAAGTTCTGTTTGCATGATATAGCTTGTACAGTCAAGCACAGAAAACTCAACTTTCTCTGGGATTGAAAAATGTGATTGACATTTCCGTGATTTGAGATTTCCATGATGACTTTTCCTTACAAAGGGGACATAATTATGATGACCATTTATGTGTTCCAAAGTTAATAGTATTCTAGGAATTAGCATCCCTCAGTTCATTTGAATAGCATCATTCATTGTCTTTCGGACAATGCAAACATTGTTGTACATGCATCATATCATGCAGGCTATGGTTAAGAGTTATTCCTTGCAACACCGACAGTATGTCTGGCCTAGACCACCACACCACTCAATTACCATAACACCCCATCCTTGTGATTAATCTGCAGTGAGGACTACATTTAGATTGGTCTACTCCTATCATTCCCATGCTTTTCTGTTATCACCAATAGCCTGGGGCGAGCAACGAAAGAAAAAAATGGGCCTATTTAGATATTCTGCCTCTTCTTTGAGATAATGTAAATGATGAAATCTTCAAGAAATGCATGTCAAGAATTTGAGAAATGCATGTAGACAATACAAAAAAAACATAGGAAGTTAAGTTGGGCCTGATAACAGCATCCAAAATTGCCATGAAATCAAGATATGTATGCATGTGTTTTCTGTACTCGACTATATTATGATGATAGTGTTGATTTTCATGAATGAAAGAGCAGATCAATTGTTCCTTGAGTTCTTCTGCTGTTTATTCCACGACTGAATTTGTGAGCTCTTTTAATGATATTTGGTACTAGTAGTTTCACTGAAGCTCTTGACAAAGCAGCATGAAGCTTCCTGACTTATAAAATACATATCGAGTGTATCAAATGATTTGGTTTCTGACCAAATATTATTAAATGATTGAAGTTGTATTTACTTTATGCCATTTAACTGCCATTATACTTGTCATCCTAGCTTTATGGCACTATTTACGATATCCTTCTATTATTGGTGAGCCTAAGTCCTAAGTCTAACGCTGAATCACCAGTTTATTACTAATTAGGCGTTAGAATTATTTAAATTAGATTAAATTTTTGCTTATACCAATACCAGAAAAAAAAAGTATGTATATACCACAGCACAATGTGTAGCAAATTTGACAACCGAGCATTTATTCTGTGACTCACCTATAATAGACTGGCCCATAAACAACAATATCGGTAACAACACCTGCGCAGCCATCTTGGCATCACGGAAGCGCTGCTGTACTCACGCACAGCCAATTCCATCGATCTGTGCGCCTGTCGATGCACAGTTCTATTTTTGGCCCCGTGAGCATAGTGTTGCTTGTTGAGCCTCACGCGCAGAGGGGATAGTGCGTTAAATTATCGTCCAAACGGTTGTTCTGACTTCGTACGTTGATAAATCAGTATATGACCGTTTACGCTGTTCTGATTTTATACTCTAAACTCCTTATCATGATATAATGCTACTCTAAAGTCAGTCGATTTCAAACATCTAGATTCTATAGCAGTAATAGCAGTACGTATAGATCTAGTACTAGATTAATCCAAGCTACATGATAGCCAAATTATTTTTATTATTATTATTACTATTATTATTATTGGAAGCTATAAACGCGTTGTTTACTTTTACGTTAGAACTTGCGGGAGTCAGGGTTTTGCCTCTGCTGAATGTCATTCCCATATTTTTTATTTCTTTGTTATTGTTATTTATTTATTTGGGCTTATTTATTTATTTATTTATTTATTTATTTATTTATTTATTTGTTTATTTTACTTATTTATTTATTTATCTGTTTATTTTTGCATAGGCCTATATAGTGTTATTTTTGGTCATAGATTATTGATGTAAAAGTTAATTTTCAGGTGATTAATATTGTGCCTACTTTGCTAGGGCAGGTGCTCAGACATTATGTAGACATTCGTTCGCGCAATCAGCTTGGCATCTGCTCCTGAGAGAAAAATATTCGTCACGGTTTCGAAATTCTTATTCCACAGGATCTAGGAGGAAGGGAAAGATTTGAAAATGAGAGTCTTTCCTCCCCCAGCCCCTCCCCTTCAAGGACTAAACGGTCTCAGGCTTCTTGAGTAGGCTAGAGGAGCTCAACGTCTAGTCTGCTCTGAAAAGAAATAATATTTGGGAGATTTTGCGTGTGCGTTACACAGGTTAAGAAACAAAGAAACAAATAAAAACTTAGCATTAAAGTAAGGTTCAACTGGCAAACATATTTCATGGTCTGGCATACTGTATTTTGATGTTAATTGATTAGCTTGGTCTAAAAAATGACAATAATAATCATGCAACTTCAGTAAAATAAACATAAAATTCAGAAAAAAAAAATGGGGGAAAAATGTAGCCTTCGATGGGGTGATAATCCAGAATATGACCCAACACTTCTGTCAAGATATCTCAAATAGTTTTATAAGTAGACTGCTGGAATTTGGCATATTTAGAGACAATCATTCAAAGATGATTGTGTGCCTCTATCTTTGTGATGTGATCTGAAAATTATGTTTGTTGGTAGGTCCATTTGACGAAGAGTAGACGGAGAGACCGCTGTCCAGATTAATTTATTTTCAAGTTTCAAATTTTTGCCACAAAAATCCTTCTAATCAAAACTGGCAAAAGCACTTAATTGAAGCCAAGTTCATTCTACTTCCTTAGCGTTGATAGACAACATACATAAAAATACATTTCTTTTGCACCACTTGTTGTTGTTGTTGTTGTTGTTGTTGTTGTTGTTGTTGTTGTTGTTGTTGTTGTTGTTGTTGTTGTTGTTGTT